>OY755193.1:7695010-7806503 GCA_963576735.1 Bedellia somnulentella
ACGCCTAACTATACACTACTTGAACGTGTAAAAAAGAAACAAAAGGATAGAGAAATTTCGCGCTGGAAGCCAACTGACACTGTAGCTTAGTTGGCAGAGCGACGGGGGCGTATACCCGAAGGTCGCGGGTTCGAGCCCCGCCAGTGTCGAAATTTTTCTTTCCTTTAATAACATCTTTTATTTATGAGTAATAATCCCCACATGAGGAATTCATGTCAAAAACATTAAATTATGTCATAGTTAGGCGTTTCCAACATTTGCATTCTATCTGAAAAGGTAGACAAGTGGCCGTCCGAATTAGTTAAAATTCGGAGGTAGGAAACGCAAACACTACTTGAACGTGTAAAAAAGAAACAAAAGGATAGAGAAATTTCGCGCTGGAAGCCAACTGACACTGTAGCTTAGTTGGCAGAGCGACGGGGGCGTATACCCGAAGGTCGCGGGTTCGAGCCCCGCCAGTGTCGAAATTTTTCTTTCCTTTAATAACATCTTTTATTTATGAGTAATAATCCCCACATGAGGAATTCATGTCAAAAACATTAAATTATGTCATAGTTAGGCGTTTCCAACATTTGCATTCTATCTGAAAAGGTAGACAAGTGGCCGTCCGAATTAGTTAAAATTCGGAGGTAGGAAACGCAAACACTACTTGAACGTGTAAAAAAGAAACAAAAGGATAGAGAAATTTCGCGCTGGAAGCCAACTGACACTGTAGCTTAGTTGGCAGAGCGACGGGGGCGTATACCCGAAGGTCGCGGGTTCGAGCCCCGCCAGTGTCGAAATTTTTCTTTCCTTTAATAACATCTTTTATTTATGAGTAATAATCCCCACATGAGGAATTCATGTCAAAAACATTAAATTATGTCATAGTTAGGCGTTTCCAACATTTGCATTCTATCTGAAAAGGTAGACAAGTGGCCGTCCGAATTAGTTAAAATTCGGAGGTAGGAAACGCAAACACTACTTGAACGTGTAAAAAAGAAACAAAAGGATAGAGAAATTTCGCGCTGGAAGCCAACTGACACTGTAGCTTAGTTGGCAGAGCGACGGGGGCGTATACCCGAAGGTCGCGGGTTCGAGCCCCGCCAGTGTCGAAATTTTTCTTTCCTTTAATAACATCTTTTATTTATGAGTAATAATCCCCACATGAGGAATTCATGTCAAAAACATTAAATTATGTCATAGTTAGGCGTTTCCAACATTTGCATTCTATCTGAAAAGGTAGACAAGTGGCCGTCCGAATTAGTTAAAATTCGGAGGTAGGAAACGCAAACACTACTTGAACGTGTAAAAAAGAAACAAAAGGATAGAGAAATTTCGCGCTGGAAGCCAACTGACACTGTAGCTTAGTTGGCAGAGCGACGGGGGCGTATACCCGAAGGTCGCGGGTTCGAGCCCCGCCAGTGTCGAAATTTTTCTTTCCTTTAATAACATCTTTTATTTATGAGTAATAATCCCCACATGAGGAATTCATGTCAAAAACATTAAATTATGTCATAGTTAGGCGTTTCCAACATTTGCATTCTATCTGAAAAGGTAGACAAGTGGCCGTCCGAATTAGTTAAAATTCGGAGGTAGGAAACGCAAACACTACTTGAACGTGTAAAAAAGAAACAAAAGGATAGAGAAATTTCGCGCTGGAAGCCAACTGACACTGTAGCTTAGTTGGCAGAGCGACGGGGGCGTATACCCGAAGGTCGCGGGTTCGAGCCCCGCCAGTGTCGAAATTTTTCTTTCCTTTAATAACATCTTTTATTTATGAGTATCTAGATAAATGTTTAAAGCAGAGACCCGAGGGTGATCGTTATTAAATCGTGTCGTTTAGAATGAGATAGTGGTATTCCATACTTTAGAGATGTGAAAGAGCCGTCTGGAGGCCTAGCACGAGCGCTATTTTATCGGCACGATATAGGTTAGAATGAGATGGCAGTATACGATACTAAGTAAGTGCGTAAGAGATGGCTGTTTTATACCACGCGATATCGAGTTAAAAGGTCGCTCATACTAGCTATGCCGTTTGAACTGTTTAATGTAGTTAAAGTGACAAAGCGTACTATTACCCCAGCTATGCGTAGCCACGTGTGATACAGTACAGTTGAATGATATCATGGTTTAAGACGAGGTGGAAGTCCATAATTTTATTTTTAGAAGACTAGAAGCTCAAATATTAATGTGAGGAATATAGTCTAAGATAGATGTTTTATTTTTAAAAGAAAATCTATACAAATCCGAAATCCCATAACTGAACCGAATTTCGTAATTTATATTTTCGTTCATCTAAAACCGATAGCCGTGGTAATTTACCATCTTATAGTCGTTACTAACGCGATGCAAATTAAGATAACTTTAGTGTAACTTTAGTAAAATAATAATATCTCGCCAATATTACTCAATCCATGATTCGACAGATTGTTTATTGCGAAAATTGTAGTTTAAATTTAGAGAATATTTGGCATTAAATTGCACGAAATAAAGAAATATTAGTAAAGTTTTAATAAAGCCACCAGCTCCTGTTTTGTGAATTACATTTGAATACATATATATACTCAAGGCTATTAATCCCAAAAAGGGGTAGCTAGAGATTCAGAGCTGGAAACTCCTCAGCTACATTTGGAAGTCGATGTATATGAATTATTTTCTACTTTTTTTAATATATATTAAGGCATACTGGCTTACATTGCTGCTGAGTGACCAGATATATAAAAAATATATTCAAAACGTCAATTAAATTTTTTGCAACTGTATGAATCTCTTAATCTAAAAGAGTCATATTGCAGTCTATTTGTAATTGCTCCTGCATACCATTTTATCCGTACATACCATTTTATCCGATGAACAAAGTAAATAAGATCTACCTATCTTTACTCAGGGTCTTAATATAATATTAAAAAGAATTCAACCAGAAAGCACTAAGTCCCTACGAGCGGAGCGACTTTTGGACTCGACTTGAGAGAAAAGATAATGATATAAAAGCTCGGTATTTAAAAACTTAAAAAAACCTCTTACCTGATCATCCCTCCTCTTCAATTCACTCTGAACCTCCTCAAGCTCTTCTTGTCCCTCATTCGGCTTCATCTTAAAGCCGTCCCTCAGCATTTTGAGTCCAAAAATCGCAAAAAGCGCTGCACTTATATAATACGTGTATATCCTAGGAATGTATTGGGCGATCGAGCCGAACGCTGCAGATAGCACTGTCATGAGAATCAGCGCTGAAATAGCGCCGGCGAAGATGATCAGCCTCGCGTGTTTCATCGCCATAATTGCGGCGATGAAAAAAGTTTTGTCACCTAGTTCTGACACTATCACTACGGAGAGCGACGCGATGAAGCCTTTCCAGAATCCACCGGTTGTTGTGTCCTGAAATAGAGAAAGGGATTTTGTTAGATGCGTGTATTTTAGCTAAAAAAAGAATTAGTCTATTTATACGTACGTGACGACTTTGGGTTATGGAGTGTTTATATCATTGCAGCATCGTTAGTACGAGTGACGTATTAACTATATATCGCGTGATATAAAACAACCACCTCTTTCGCACTTACTTAGTATCGTATACTGTCATATCATTCTAACCGATATCGAAACGATAAAATAGCGCTCGTGCTAGGTCTCCAGGACCACCAATTACATTAACAAACTTTTCTAAAATTTAATGATCTCGGTGACAATGGCTGATGATTTCGGTTGCAACATTGCGATTGGTACTAAAGTTATTTAGTTCATTCGCAACGCGTCTTTTTGTTGCGCCAACGACTTAGATATATGGGCTGCATAGTGTGACAGCTGTGTAGTGTCGGCTTAGAATAGCACTACCCCATTTCTTCCGGTGGGTGTACGTAAGAGGCGACCAACGGTATCGGGGCTTTTGAGGGATTCTTGGGCGATGCGGTTGGAGACCCATCACCAACAACCTTTATTTCACTAACTTTTCCCCACGCAACTTCCAAAAGTGGCTGAAGAATTTTTAATTCCTTAGCTCTGGCTAACCCTTCTAGGGATTTATGGCCGTGAGCATATGTATGTATGTATGTATCTAACTTGCGTGTGTATCTCTGCATTGCTACCACTATCTATCAAAGGAGCGTTCACAAAATATAGTTTACGAAGGCCATTTTAGTGATTTAGTAGAGTAAAAGTTCTTATCGTATAATATGTAAATCTTATAGTATATCAGTTATCACGACAAACGAAAATCATCTCGATTGGTGTCGGTTTTTTGACTGAGATTTTCCGACTGAGATTAGTGATAAGTGACATATCTATTTTTATGACTTATCACGAGTGTCAATTTAAGAAATTGCAATCGTCTCGATTGTTACATCATCTTAGATCAAATGATACCAGTATCTAAGCAGAATAGTAGTTACACATTTGTCAAGTCACGTGAAGAAAAGGCACGACATACATGTGTTTCAGCTTATTTCTATTATAATAGTCCACATGAGGTAGGTGCCAAGGTAGAAGGCATTAAACATACATACATACATATTCTCACGCCGTTAGTTCCCATTGGGGTAGGCAGAGACTATCGATCGCCACTTTGTACGATCCTGGCAAACCTCTCTGGCTTCGTTTACATCCATCAATCTTTTCATACATGCTCTTTTATTCTTCATACTGCGGGCACCTGCCTTTTTGAGCACATTTTATATTTGATCCAAATGTGTCCTCCGAGGTCGTCCTCTACTAACATAACCTTCCACATTGGCTCTATATCTCCCTTTCACCAATTTACTGTCATCCATCCTCTCTATGTTTTATGGCAAGGCATTAAAGTTTTACCTAATTAAAATACTGACATTATACTGCAAGTGACATACTTTTATCCATCCGCTCCACGTCCCAAACCACCGAAGCATCCCTTTTATATTATCACTACATCATCTTAAGACAACATAGTTTTTAGAACGTTTCATTAATATATCAAAATTATAAGATCTGTAGCTGAATAGCTGTGTAGTGTCGGCTTAGAATAGCACTACCCCATGTCTTCCGGTGGGTGTACGTAAGAGGCGACTAACGGTATTGGGATATTTTAAGGGATTTTTGGGATATGCGGTTGGAGACCCATCACCAACAACCTTTATTTTTACCACCTTTTCCCCACGCAACTTCCAAAAGTGGCTGAGGGATTTCTAATTCCTTAGCTCTGGCTACCCCTTCTAGGGATTTATAGCCGTGAGTATATGTATGTATATATGTATTAGATCTGTCCCATATCACGTGAATGTCGAAACAAAATAAAGCATCTCAACTTAAATATCAGAGATCTCCAAATTATCCACTATACTTTAAAGCTTCCTTTCCTATAGAATAGAATAGAAAACTCTTTATTGCACATCTAAAAAAAATTAACAATGAAATACAATCGGCGGTCTTATCACCAAAAGCGATCTCTTCCAGACAACCTTTGGAAGGTAAGGACTAATAACAGAGTCATGCTAGGTAGATGTACATAATAAAAAAGACATAAACGTTCACGCCGAATATCCCCGAAGGGGTTGGCAGAGGTACTAATACTTCTGAACATCACGTGACTTTGTCACCTGGTGTTCAGAGTACCCTCATTTTGCATGGACAGTGTACTCACGTGACACGGGGCAGGCCTGGCCGTTTTGTACGAATGCACTGTCACATGACTAAGTACAACTCAGTCATGTGGGTTTCCTCACGAATGTTTCCCTCACCGATTTACCTTCGGTAGATGTACCTCGTGAAATAATCAGTCAATCTTAAATCTACATTTATACCCAACATTCGCTACCATAATCACCTTACAACCTACAATCTAACAAACTATGATATACAGATCAACTCACACCCACGATCCTAATACCCTGTTATCTTTTAAAGTGCAATTTGTGGCATGTGTACCGTATTGTTTGCACGGCACAAGGATTGTCCTTAGTCGTACACACGACCATGTATTAGCAAGATAACGCATTTGCTGTTGATTTGTTCTTTGTTCAAGTAGCACACGGGTAGTGGCGTTTATTGCTTGTTTATCTCTACATAGTATAGAACAAAGTTAGCCCACGCCTCGCCTTTCTATTAATCTGTGGCGACCGCTAGACGGCGAATTTACTCGCAAACTAGCAGCGTCATAAAAAATCTTACATCGCGGTATCGAAATGTTTCTCTAGCTAAGCATAAATACAAATTCGAAGTTGGTACACAGCAGGGTGTACTCGCGAGTATATCTTTGCTGTTCCCACAAATCTTTGTAAGCCATCTTCTAAGCCACGCTATAGATTTTTCTGAAATGATTTTCATCATTTGGTAGAGTATTTCTCAATGAAGTTTTCTATATAGATATTCAAAATATAGAAGCTGGGGCGGGCCAATAGTTTATGAATATACTAAAACACGCTATTTTCACAACGTTTTTTTAATTGGAGGACCATTGTTAGATATCATTCCGGTCTTCTCTTAACATTTTAAATAATTGCCATGTAGTGTCGGCTTAGAATAACACTACCCCTTTCTACCCGTGGGTGATCGTAGGAGGCGACTATGGGTATAGGGGCTTTTTAAGTGGTTTTTGGGCGAGGCGGTTGGAGACCCGTCACCAAAAACATTTATTATTACCATCTTTTCCCCAATCAACTTCCAAAAGTGGCTGAGGAAAATCTCACTCCAAAGCTCTGGCTACCCCGTTAAGGGATTTATAGCCGTGAGTATATGTATGTATGTATATAATTAATACAATAACCTAATGGAATAGAAACACTGCTTTTAATGAAGAGGCATGGCTTCAAATTCTGAATAAAGTATTCAATAGTGTGATTTTTCTTAAATTGAATGTTCAGTTTATTTATCAAGTTTGTAAATGTTGAAGAAAACCCCACATGAATGATACTTAAGTCAGATTGTGATATCAATAATTTTTTTTCTTTCACATATAAAAACGTACCATATGCCACCTGACAAGTGAATTTTAAACATAATCAATTTATTTGGTTCTTCACAACCGTTAAAATGTTAGAATTGCTGCCTCTAACCAATGCAATGGTGACACTTCTATCACACAATCTAAATTTATATTGAATTGGGGCTTCTTAAGGAATTTTGGGCTAATCAGTTGGAGACCCATCACATCACCAACAACCTTTATTTTACTATTATTTCCCCCGTTAACTACCAAAAATGGCTGAGGAATTTCTTATTCTGCAGCCCTGGCTACCCCTTGTTTGTTCATAACAGAATTAGAACGAAATCTATGCTAGGTTAATAGAAAATGGTTACTGAGTTCATAGATTCAGTTGTGTCGGTAAAGACTTAAGTACTTAAAACAAAGCACTTTCATAACAACACAAAGACGAGATAAAACGATAAAAAACATTAAAACACATATTTGTCAACTTGTTAAGATCACGTTATCAGTTAGGCGAATTTCAGATTTGTCTCGCACTCTCTCTCACACGTGACTTGACGTGAGATATCGGTATGTGATTATCAGCACTTGTGTTTAGATTTGTTAATCAAAATTGTGTGACATGCGGATAATGAATTTCACATTGACTTTGTTAGAATGGTAGAAAAATGTTAAAGTGATATAGCACAAGGAAGATATGGCTAAAGAAATAAACAGATCAGATGTGGATGCTGTTAGTATAGGACATACATACATAACAAACATATACTCACGGACATAAATCCCAAAAACAAAAACATTTGGAAGTTGATAAGTGACGAGATGGTAAAAATAAGGTATCATTGGTGATGGGTCTCCAAATGCAACGCCAAAAAACACTTAAAAAAGAAAATAGAAAACATAAATACATACATACATATACTCACGGCTATAAATCCCTAAAAGGGGTAGCCAAAGCTAAGGAATTAGAAATTCCCCAGCCACTTTTAGAAAGTTGAGTGGGGAAAAGATGGTGAAATAAAGGTTGTTGGTGATGGGTCTCCAACCGCATCGCCCAAAAATCCCTTAATAGCCCCAATACCGTTAGTCGCATCTTACGTACACCCACCGGAAGAAATGAAGTAGTGCTATTCTAAGCCGACACTACACAGCAAATAGAAAACTTATGGAAAAAGGCGAATGTCTGCAGATATTGCCAAGTACCCAGGTTCCAATCAGTTAGTGGTTCCAGCGTTATTACGGATATAAGGGGGCACTGAATTTCATACTTAATATATAAAAGTCACGTGTCACAGTAATTGTCACCAAACTCCTCCGATACGGCTGAACCAATTTTAATAAAAATTTAGCATAGTCATTCGGTAGATCTGAGAATGGGTTTATAACTATTACTTTTAAGTGAAAAGTGACATTTTATTTTATAGGAATTCCCTAAACATAATTAATATGGCAAAACAACGTTTACCGGGTCAGCTAGTATTGATATACATACATACATATACTCACGGCTATAATTCCCTAGAAGGGGTAGCCAGAGCCAAGGATTTATAAATTCCTCAGCCACTTTTGGAAGTTGAGTGGGGAAAAGGCGGTAAAATAAAGGTTTTTGGTGATGGGTCTCCAACCGCATCGCCCAAAAATCCAATAAAAAGCCCCAATACCCTTAGTCGCCTCTTACGACACCCGTGAGTAGAAAGGGGTAGCGACATTCTAAGCCGGCACTACACGGCAATATTACAGTATTGATATATAACTTCAAAATTCAAACAATAAAAACATTCTGATTATCGCGAAAACCCCAATAACCCCACAGCTAAACTAGTATACACTCGTTACAGGAACTTCCACATAAGTCTGTTAAGAAAAATAAAATCAGAATATTACAGCGCAGAATTACTCAAAAATAACAAAAATACTAAAAAACTCTGGAACACTATTAACGACATCACGCACAGGAAAAACAACAACATGAATACTAACGAGCTTATTACTGTTCGAAATTCAGAGATGGATTCAGTAAATTATGTAAATGATTTTTTCGTTAACGTCGGCAAATCATTGGCACAGGAGACCTTGAGTAAACTAAAGGAGACTGAAGTAACATTGGCGGCTAAAATATCTACTAACAAAAACACTCCACTAAACTCCTTATTTCTAACACCAACTGACCCTGAAGAAGTTCTGAGCATTATACAGGGCCTTGACACTCACAAGGCCCCGGGACAAGATAGCATCGATAACGCACTCGTGAAAGCCATAGCTCCTTCAATCATACACCCCTTAGCTGAAATTTTCAATAAAAGCATCACGAGTGGTTGTTTCCCGACACAGTGGAAAGTGGCTATGGTAAGACCTATTTTTAAATCAGGACCAAAACAAACTCCGAGCAACTATCGCCCGATATCGTTGCTGGGAGTTTTCTCGAAGCTTTTGGAGCGCCTGATCAATACAAGACTGGTGGAATATCTAGAAGCCAATAATCTTTTAATGAGAAACCAGTTTGGGTTTAGGAGAGGCAGGTCCACTGAAGAAGCAACTGGGCTTCTAGTGGATATAGTCTCAGCGCACCTTGATCGCGGACACAAATGTATGGGGATCTTTGTGGACCTCGCAAAAGCATTCGACACGGTCTCTATAGCTATTTTGCTGAAGAAAATGGAGGCAGTTGGTGTTCGTGGTATTGCTCATGATTGGTTTGCAAGTTATTTAACCTCTCGGAAACAATGCACTAAAATTGGTAATTTCACGAGCAGCAAGAGAGACGTCCTGTACGGAGTTCCTCAGGGCAGCATTCTCGGGCCAACTCTGTTCCTCATTTATATGAACGATATCTGCACAATCGATCTCCAGAACGCGGATCTTCTTTGCTACGCTGATGACACGGCAATTGTTTTCCATGAGAAGTCATGGAGCGCGGTGAATGGCATTGCTCAAATGGGTATTGCAAAAATTACTGAATGGTTTAACCGTAATCTTTTGACAATTAACGCCTCAAAGACCATGTCCATTTGCTTTCACAAGACCAAATCTTCAGAACCCCCCACCACCTTGAGTCCGATTAGGGTTCATGATATCTCCTGCCCTTTATATGTTGACTGTACCATAACCCACTCTTGTACTTGCGAAAGTATCATAAAGGCTAAATCGGTGAAATATTTGGGTGTGGTGGTTGACGAGAACCTTAACTTCAGGGAACACGTGAGCATTACAACTGGACGTATACGCAAACAAATATTTGTTATGAAAGCAATTCGCGATGTCACTGATTGCACCGTATTACATACAGTATATATTGCCCTGTGTCAATCAATACTTAATTACTGTATTCTAGTTTGGGGAGGATGTTCTGCATCTGTATTGATCGTGCTGGAGCGGGCCCAGAGGGCAGTGCTAAAAACACTTTTAAGAAAGCCGCGTCGTTATCCCACCACCAACTTGTATCAAGAAGCAAGAGTTCTAGGTGTCCGCAAACTATATATATTAAGATCCATTATTGCTACCCACAGGAGCGCAAGTTGTTTGACTTTGCAAAGAGCGTTTTCACATAAGCGAGTTTTTCAAATCCCTGTTCCACGGGTAAAAACTGCCTTTGGCCAGCGGTTCCGGAGCTTTTTATCTCCGTTTGTGTACAACAAATTGCTGAAGATGGTGGAGGATCTGAGGGACAGTGATTACGGAGAATGCAAAAAAATAGTAACAGAGTTCCTAATGGTGCTGTCATACACGGAAACAGAAGCCCTTGTTAGGGTGGTTAATTAGGGTAATTAAATATGTAAATAGGTATTAAATAGACTGTCGTAATATGCCATGCAAACACCCACACATAAACTCATCTTCACACACACGCACACACACACACACACACACACACACACACACACACACACACACACACACACACTCACTTACTTTCTTACTCACACACATATAAAATTCACATAATATATAAAAATACATAATGAATTGTTTTGTTATTTAAATGTTGCATTATAATTATAATTTTCAGAACCATTTATTTTAATTCTACTTTTAAAATTCTAATTTTGCAAATAATTTTAACTTTAATTACTTTATTATTAATTTAAATATTGTAAATTTTAACAATTGTATATTTTATGAATTGTATTATTCAGTTATTGTATTTTTTGTATCGATGTTTATGAATCTTGCGATACAGGCTCAGCCTAGTGCAAGATTTCAATGAAAACTCATGCCATGTAAACTGAATGTATGAAATAAAGGCCTTTTTTTTTTTTTTTTTTTTTTTTTTTAAATAACCGAACAGAATAGTCACCAGATATTTTGCCAGTCAGTTGCAAAACTTAAGAAATAAACCCATATATGACTTGCGTAAGACCAGTAAGGTATTTAAATTGAATACTTAGTGTCAATGACCAGCCTTCGCTGCCACTAACCTTTTTAGTGATAAAATGAAATTTTTAACTACCGTACAACCTACCGCACCGTTTCTTTTATCACCACATTTTTCATGGGCTTCAGAAAATCCGTTTGTTTCTGAATACAGATACAGTAAAGTTATACAAAACGCGCGTAAACAAGCTGTTTTAGCATAAAACTGTGTTACTTGTAATTATTTATTATTCCTCCTTGTGTGAAGACTTCAAACCTGGGTTTCTGAACCTGTGAAGAATTGACCCACAAGGGGTTTGGGTATGAAATCTGGGGGTTTATGGGCGGCCTTATGGGGGAACTATTGTGAGAATAATTTATATTATCGCTAAGAACTTTTGCGGAAAGGGGCTCATATAAGCTTTTTCTTCAAAAGGGGTACTTAGGAAAATTTAAACTTTAAGAAAGGTCTATGACTAGAAAAAAGTAGGGGATTCTTCAGCTAACGCCTTATTTGGCACTGAATACCAATAGTTTCATGTTTTTTGACATATATATAAACAAGAAAGAGGAAAGAGAAAGTTATTCGTGGATATGAGCTACCCCTGTTTAGGATCAATATCCGTGAGTATATATTTAAATATTATATATGCATAAGAAGGACATCCTCTAGTTATAAAATTATTCATCTTTGCGAATCTCTGACGTACCTTCGATGCTAAATTAAGAATTGGCAAGGAAATGATACACGTTGAAAAATATATTTAAATAGTAGTTTGAAATGGAAACGCGTTGGCGCAATAAACCACCAAATCTTACCTCAATTGTGTTTCTATGCAGGGTGAGACAAGAAACTTTTTGGAATAATCAATTACATACATATGCCCACGGCCTTAAATACCAAAAATGGGTAGCCAGAGCTTCAGAGCTAGAAACTCTCCAGCCACATTTGGAAGTTGATAGGGGATAAGTCGGTAGAAATAAAGTAACGTTGGTGATTGGTCTCCAAAAGCATCGCCCAAAAACCACTTTAAAAGACTTAAACCGTTAGTCGCCTCTTACGACACCCCCAGGTAGAAAGGGGTAGTGACATTCTAAGCCAGCACTACACAGCAAAACACTATTACATACCCTCACATTTTATTACAACCATCTTACCTTTCTGTATGAATAGATAATACGCACGTCTTTTATTTTATTTTATTAGGGACATCAACAGCACATAAACATATAAGTTACAATTAGATAAATACAAAGAAAAAGCCAAAAACAGACATCCACAGAAGATACAAAAAACAGTAGTACATACAGATATGTTAGAAAAGTTGTAACATAAAATGTGTAGAATGATCGATTTGTGTTATATATGGTACGAGGGCTGCTATTTATGTATCCGGAACTGGCCACTTACAGAACAATAATTTAAAAAGTAATTACATCATTTAAAAATAGAACTCTTTAGCTTTAGAATACATTTATTTTTATGTGACTGTCAATTGTTTTCACATCGTAGCGTCATTTTGAAAATTGCGTGTCTTCACCACCATGGATTTAACTCGTGAACATTTTCGTGCCATGATTTTTTACGATTTTCGGCGTGGTCTAACTCAAAAACAGTGCATCGATCAGCTTACTTCGACTTTTGGGGATGAAGCACCCTCAAAGACCACTGTGTATCACTGGTTTAGCGAGTTTAATCGTGGACGATCTAAGCTTACTGATGAAATTAAAGAAGGTCGCCCTAAAACGGTCGTTGTACCTCAAAACATCGATGCTGTCCGGGAACTAATAACTCAAGATCGTCATGTTACATATCGTGAGATAGAGGCATCTCTGGGCATTAGTATGACGAGCATACATAAGATACTTCATGAACATTTAGCTGTAAAAAAAATTTGCTCCCGTTGGATTCCGCATAGGGCATGGATTCCGGAATTCCGAAATTTCGTAACTCCGGAATTTCGGATGATTTTTTACAATATTATAATTCCGGAACTGAACTCAATATCGCAATCCGATATTCAAATAATTATTTGTAAGATTAAAAATTTTGTACTCTCTTGCGAAATTAACCGTACCTACTTTATATTTCTTTCTAGTTTAATTTGATTTAAAGTTCAGCCATACCTCTTGTCCATACAAACATAGAACAGTGCTAACTCTCTGAGGTATAGATGGAGCTTTAAAATTCAAATAAGTATAACATAATTTAATGAGTATCTAGGTTTCTATTGGAAAACATTTGCTGTTTAATTTATTACTTATAAGCCGCCAAAATGTCCCTGATTCTCAAAATAATTTTAGACGTTAAATTATGACTGACAAGAACGTTCCAATGTGAACACAAAATATAATTAAGTGCAGATTTCAATAACAGAAACAGCAATACATTCATATGAATACTTTTTCTCAACCACTATTTGCGAAAACCATTTTTGTATGGAGAAACCACTTCGTCAACGGAGTTTGCCCTCTCGGCTAGCGTCACCTTAAAGTTACAACTTATTTTCATGAGCTGAGACAGAAGAGAACTTGTTCATTATGAGTTGTTGAATCTTAAATTAAACATAATTTTATTAGATAGTTATTTAGTAAGCTTCATTGCAATGGCTAATAGCTAACACTCGTTGATTTTGCTACAATTTATATTACTGATAAATAAAGGAAAGAAAAGGGTATACGTCCCCCGGAGGTAGGGAACGCAAACACTTAAAAGTGTAAAAGAAACAAAGGATAGAAGCCATTGACACGGTAGCTCATTTGGCAGAGCAACGGGGGCATATACCCGAGGTCGCGGGTTCGATTCCCGCCTGTGTCGAAATCATTTATTTATAAGTATAATCCCATGAGGTTTTCTTCATGAAAAACATTCAAACAATTTATATTATTGAAAAGTTGTATTTTTCTTTTTCTTAGAAAATATTCTTAGAAAAACTAGTATTTTTTATTTATTAATTTTTATGATAAGGATTTCTTTGACAAAACATTTTAATGTCTCTTTATTAATTTTTATAATTTACTATCCTTTTTTCTAATTCCGGAGCCAGTTCCGGAATTCCGGAATCAAACCAGTAGTATCGTAACTCAGTTCCGGTATCGAAAATAATTCGATATTACATGCCCTAATTCCGCACAACTTGAGTATTGATCAAAAACAGGCTCGTGTCGATTGGTGCAAAGAAATGTTAAAAAAATACAACCGTGGTGCGTCAAAAGCTGTTTATAATATCTACACAGGTGACGAATCTTGGATCTACGCTTACGACCCCGAAACTAAGCAGCAGTCCACGGTGTGGGTGTTCCAAGATGAGCCGAACCCAACAAAAGTTATTCGTGCAAAAAGCACATTGAAGCAAATGGTCGCTTGTTTTTTTGGTATAAATGGCCATGTAGCTACAGTGCCTTTAGAGAATCGTAAAACTGTTAATTCGGAGTGGTATACGACCATTTGTTTGCCGGAAGTCTTTGAACAAATAAGAAAGACTAACCGACAACGTAGAATCATTCTGCATCACGACAATGCTAGCTGTCACAGGTCGGCCGTCACAACTCAGTTTTTAGAAGCTCAAAAGATCGAATTGACAGGTCATCCGCCGTACAGCCCTGATTTGGCACCCAATGATTTTTATTTATTTCCAAATGTGAAGAAAAAATTACGTGGTCAACGTTTTTCGAGCCGCGAAGAGGCAGTCGATGCGTTCAAAATGCACGTTTTGGAGATACCTCAGTCTGAGTGGAAAAAGTGCTATGAAAATTGGTTTCAACGCATGCAAAAGTGTATAGATCTGAGCGGCGAATATTTTGAGAAGCAATAAAACCATATTAATTGATATATGTTTGTTTCTTTTTTTTATTCCGGATACATAAATAGCAGCCCTCGTATATGGGTGAATATTTTATAACTGGGCAAATTCAGATCAGTTTTTTAAAAAATATATTTATTACTTTATTACAATTAATGACTATGTTTAGATTGAGCATATATTTACGGATATAAATATGTTTGAGACCCGCAAGTTTAATGGAAAATTTGCCTTTTATAAGCAAATTTAAAAAATCTGTATACAGGAAAATGACAGGTCCCACAGGAAAATGATTAATGAACGAATAATCATGTAATTCATTCATGTTTTTCCTGTTTTTCATATCATTATACTATAAGTACGATAAAACTTTGTTAAGGCTTATTCTTGACTTATTACAAGTAAGCAATACTCTCAATTCAGTTCCCGTTTGAATAATATATAAAAAAAACATGGTCTCCTCAAGAAATTATTTCTTATTTATTTTCTGAGTAAGACTTTATTATATTCCACGGAGTGGCATTTAGTCACTTGTTTATGTTTGTGAATGCCTTTTGTAATTTCTTTAGCTGTTATTTACATACATATACCTAGGTGAGAATTAGAGCATGTTTGAAAAGATTAATGTATGTTAATAAAGACAGGGAGGTTTGCCAGGATAGTTCAAAATGAAGTTATCTGCCTATCCCAATGGAAAATAATGGCGTGAGTATATATATGTAAGTGTATCCTTAGTATCTCTGTTACTAGTCTGTTCAGTGGCATTAGTTCCCATTGAGGTGGCAGACACCTATCTCCACTTTCTAAGATCCTAGCCAACCTTACAAGATTTGTCTTTATCATCTGTGTTTTAAAACATGCCCTTTAACTCTACAAACTTTAATCTGCAATTTTAAGCCAATTCTCTATCAAATATTTTTTTTATCCTGTTTTAAAATTACCATCTACATTGGCTATAATCTCCATATTTATCATAATATTTAAAATAAACCATCCTGTACCTGTATCCAAGCGCTTTCCCTTGTAGGTTTCTTTTATCGGAGTATTTATTTAACTTCATTTCCTCCTTCAGAAAATCTAAGGGTAAGGTTTTCTTAACCCTTCACAGTTTGAAAAGGAACCGTTTTCCCTTTCGAATGTGGCTTTGGGAACAGGATAGAAATCTTTCTAGAGGACTTTCTAGGACTTTCTAGGGAACAGGATAGAAATCTCACTCTTTGAGAGGCAAAAGCTATAAAATCTTCATTTTGTTAAGCTTTCTTTTTGCTGGGTTACTCTTATAAATGGAAAGAAGAAGAAAAGAAAAGACATTAAATTTAGCTGCTTCTCTAGTTGCTGTCGTTGTCTGAAAATCGTTATTCACACTGCACCTTTTACGAAACACAATTTTGTTACGCGATCAGATAATCTTTTATTATTATATTATGAGCTGTTTGTGATTCACTACTGGGCCAAAAACCTTTTTTCTGATAGATCTCATCTCTATTGCTTTCACTCTGCTTTCAAGCTTCTTATGCCACACCAAACATTCGCTGCCATAAATAAGCGTAAGAATAAAAAAATGCACCATGCACTGCTATTCAGTACCCCATTTACGACATTACCCTTTTTCACTTTTCTTATTGCATGATGGTCTTAAATTTTTGGAGTGATAGTGATATTATTTTTTGTACAGGAGCCTCTGGCAAATGCTTGTGATATCTGATAAATTGTTACTCATTCTTATTGTTCATGCTGTACATCCTCAAAATGGTGGTAGTAGAGTTTAGAACTTGTGAGAGTTTTTAAATGTGTTTCTTTTTTTAATCTCTTACACTGCGATATTTTAGCTGTATCTGCCAACCCTCATTAGGAAAAAATATCGTGAATGTATGTATTAGTTTTTCGTGAGCCTTCTTTATATTAGAAAAACTTAATATTCTTAACGTTAATAAGCGAACTGATTTAAGTTTTTTATAGGCAATATATATCCCTGAAAGAAAGGTAACGCAGTGTAGAACCTTGAATGCATCCTTAGTTTAAAACAAATGTGTTTACCAGCTAGCATCACTGTCTGCATAGCTAAATTAAATCATTCACTTGTATTCACTTGTAATTTTGGGTTAATCTTTGTTTCAATACTTAAAACCCATAAAATGTACTGTTAATTGTGTTACAACACTAATACATTACATCCATATCCCTGGATAATAGGATGATATTAAAAAAGTAGCACTATGCAGTTTTTCTTGTTCATTAGAACCATAACTAGTCATAATCCTGGCTGGATGTCATTTTCCTGATTTGAATATGACAGGAAAATGACGACAGGAAAATGATTTTTTAACATAAAAGTTTAGTTTACTCGTAAAATCATGCAAAAAATGAGGAAAATGTATCAAGGCATAGGGTAGTTTAAGTAAAAACACCACAAAATGTGAATAATCATGTTATAACTTATTCTTTGATCAAAATAATTGATGACAGACTAATGACTAAAATGCCGGTCACGGCAGGAAAATAAATGGTTCAGATAGATTATTTCGATCAGGAAAACGAAAACGCGAAACTTGTTAGTGTGGCGGAGGTCAGTAAAGTAGCACCTATACCATGCACTATGGCATGCTCACCGTCATTTTGCTTATAAAGATTCAAGTTCAAACAAACTTTACACAGGATAATGACGCGCATGAGTGTCGCCAGAACTTTTTTTTAATAAAAACTGGAAAATGTTTATGCACTATATAAAAAAATACTCATGAATCAAGATGACATATTTTGTCACCAGAATGTTTAAACGCAAATATAATATTTAAATTCATATTAATTATTTTGTTGGCGTAAAGATGAGAACCAAGTAATGTCCCCTGACAGGAAAATGACTATTTACCCTTATTTTTGAAGTTTTCACTTAATTAGAATCCTGTAAAAAGCTCCGAAATTTGGTGCGCAAGTAGAATATTAAACTGATTTCCGGTTTTTAATGTTATTACAAACATTGCTTAGAAATAAATAAGAAAAATCCCCCGGGCCCGTTTTTGGCCGGTTATAAAATATTCACCCATATATATATATGTGTGTGTGTGAGCCTCAAAATAAGAAACTCCTCAAGACACTTTTAGAACTTAATTGTTGAAAAGATGATAAAATAAAGGACTTATCGGGACTATAACGGCTTTTGTCTCGTGAAGAGTAAGGTAGAACTTTTGATGTAAGAATTCGTCACTCATGAAAGGATCGTTGCTGATGGGTCTCCAATCGCATCGCCCAAAAACCACTTAAAAAAGCCCCACTACCGTAGTACCCTTTTACGACTCCCGTGGGTAAAAGGGGTAGTGACATTCTAAGCCAGCGCTACACGGCTACTTAACATACCTATCTAACAAAATTAATGCGGCTATAAAACCAAAACAGTCTTTGTCTACCCCAGTGGGAACTGACGGCGTGAGTATATATATGTAGAAAAATGGTTTAAAAGTTCATATGTACCAACAAGGATGCAAAACCTTTAGATTAAACCATTCTTCAGCCAATAATAAAAGTTGATTTAAGTTTATTGGCACATATGAAATTTTAAACCAATAACGTGCCCTTCGGAGCGATTAAGAGATTTTGAAGACATACATCATGAAGAATAAAAGAGCATGTATGAGAAGATTGATGGAATGAAACGAAACTAAGAGAGGTTTGCCAGGATCGTACAAAATGGAGATCGATGGTCTCTGTCTACCCCAATCGGAAATAATGGCGTGAGTTTATGCATGTATGTATGTATTGTATATCACGAATAACTAAATAAAGATTTCCATTACAACTTTATTAACTTTATATGCTGTGTAGTGCCGGCTTAGAATAGCACTACCCCATTTCTTCCGGTGGGTGGACGTAAGAGGCGACTAACGGTATTAGGGCTTTTAAGGGATTTTGCGCGATGCGGTTGGAGACCCATCACCAAAAACCTTTATTTCACCATCTTTTCCCCACGCAACTTCCAAAAGTGGCTGAGGAATTTCTAATTCGCTAGCTCTGGCTACCCCTTCATGAGATTTATAGCCGTGAGAATATGTATGTATGTTTATTAAGGGCGCGAATAAATTCGCACTCTGAACATCATCTCGTTAACAGAGTGAATCTTCATTTACACAAGTTGGCCATCAAGTCTCTAACCGTCTTAGAGTCGAGGATTCACGCGATAATTATTACTGCGAAAGGAGACCAAGGTCTTGTTTGTATACATTATCAATACTAGGTAAATAATACTGACAATCTTAAGCCATCATCATCATCTTATCAACTATTTTGTAACACCTCAAAATATTGCATTTGCCCATAAATTCAACGATTCAAATAAAACTGTATAAATAGATGTGAAGGACAACTAGGACACAGACTCAGACTCATTATCATTACACACAGATCAATATAGCCCCGAATTAAGTTAAACTTGTGTTATGGGATACTATCTCAACGATATATATAATTTATTATAATACACATATTAATAACATCCAAGACGAAGAAAACATTAATTTATGCTCATGACATAAATATTACTTTCAGCGGGGATCGAACCGGCAACCTCCGGACCAAGAACCTACTCACCTATCTACTCGGCACTCGGACGTCGTCAGATCTTAGACCAAATATTTTTGTCACGCGGGAGTCCGCAATTCAATGAATAAAAGAGGATACAAAATATAGGGTATAGATAAAAATAATGGATTTGAAGGAAGCGAAATAAATTGATCCTCAATTTACTGCTTATCATAGTCTCAATAATTTGGGCAAGTATAGGTGTGTTTTTTGATAAAGGCGGGGGCCGAAGTGAGAAGAATAAGAGAGCATGTATGAGAAGAATGATGAATGAAAGGGAAGCAACAGAGATTTGTCAAGATCGTGCAAAGTGGCGTTCGATTGTATCTGCCTACCCTTATGGGAATAATGGGCGTGAGTATAAGTAACGTGGGTTTTCTGGTAGGAATGGCACTTAATCAACAACAAAATTATTGAAGATTTAAAGTTAAATCAGAAAGGACAGATCAAAAGAGTAACTCCTAAAAGCGGCTGAGAATCATGACGCCGTGAGTATATGAGTATGTACATACATACACATGTATAAAAAGTGGATAAACGGAAAAACACATTGGGAAATAATTTCTACATCTATTCATATCGCTGTGTAAACTTACCTCCGAGTGTATGACTGATTAGATGTTATAAAGAAACTCTTCGAATCAGGATTAGGTCGTGTTCTTGTTTGTACTACATAGTTTAACATACATACATATACTCACGCCATTATTTACAATTGGGGTAGGTAGAAACTATCGATCACAATTTTGTAGGATCCCGGCAAACCTCTCTAGCTTCGTTTACATCTATCAATCTTTTTTATACATGCTCTTTTATTCTTCATTGAAATGCCTTACAATTTTAAGAGTTTGTATTATATTTCTTTATACAAGCTTTAAAGTAAGGGACCAAGACAAAGGCAAAAAATTGTCTTGGTTCTAAATTATAGAGAAATATTTGTTCAGCAACTGCGGTCACTTCTTTTTTACGATCCTGACTAATCTAAATAACATTTTTCAGATTCATCTATCTTCTACTCACTCTTTTTATTCAACTACTGAATGGTGACTTTAAACAAAAGAAATTGCTTCCAAATTGCCGTGTAGTGCCGGCTTAGAATGTCGCTACCCCTTCCTACCCACGGGTGTCGTAAGAAGCGACTAAGGGTATTGGGGCTTTTTATTGGATTTTTGGACTATGCGGTTGGGGACCCATCACCAAAAACCTTTATTTTACTATCTTTTCCCCACACAACTTCCAAAAGTGGCTGAGGAATTTATAATTCCTTGGCTCTGGCTACCCCTTCTAGGGAATTACAGACGTGAGTATATATATGTCGTAGGATGATTTGATGTTTAGGTTTTTTGCAAAAATCCTAGGGATTTTGCAAAAATCCGGATAATTAGACAACGGTTATAATATTTTCTAATCTTACTAGGTTTTTTGCAAAAAAACTAGTTGGTTTAGTAAGATTGTACTTCTTTAATGCTGATTGGCTGATTTCTGATTGCTTGCCTACACTTATTCTGATTGGTTCGTCATTGTGGTATTGGGATAGTATAGCTAGAGTTATAAAGGGAAATGACAATACTATTTTTATACTGAGGAACTTTTTGTAACTAAAATTAAAATAACAATCAAATTAAATGTAGGTAGGAACAATGAAGTAAGTATGTCTTAATTAACAACCAATCAGAGATGACGTGTTTATGATGCACTGCAATCGACCAATCAGTGTACAGTATTCATAAGTACTGACGTTCCGTTTCGGAGTTATACTAAACCAACTAGTTTTTTTGCAAAAAACCTAGTAAGGTTAGATAATATTATAACCGTTGTCTAATTATCCGGATTTTTGCGAAAACCCTAGGTTTTTTGCAAAAAACCTAAACATCAAATCATCCTACGACATATACATATGCAATTTACATACATACATACGTATGTATGTAAATTGCTTCCAAAATCTCTTACATGGCCATTCTTACTAACAATACTTCATCTCTATATATAGAATCGTTCCGTTACTGTTTTACTGACAGGCAGCGACAGCGCCCAGCCTAAACGACGAGACCTAGAAATCAGAAATGTATCTGGTAGATAGTTGTAGTACTTAAAATTAACACTAAGAAAAAAATTCCCAGAAATTCCCACGGGAATGGGAATTTCAAGTTTGTATGAAACCACCGCAATTTCGACTGTATCATGTTGAAATTTGGTTTATACCAAAGACTCCTCAAAAAGATTAATGTACATTACAGAAGGGTTATCAAAAACTCTAACGGGAACAGAAATAACAGGATATTAAAGTGTATACGAAACTTATATAATCTTCATCTCATCTATTTCATATAATTGTCAAATTGTTTATGTGATTTTAATATTCAGATAAAGGATTATGTAATTGGGTGATGGTGGTAGCGTAACTGAGGTTGTAAGTAACTTTTCTAAAATAACTTTTCGATAATAAATAACGAAGTCGCGGGCAAAATCTAGTATTAGATAAAATAGGTTTGTTTCTAGTTTTGTATAAATACAAGGTGTTATAGCATAGAACCGTGATAGCTCAATGGGCAGAACACCGGTTATCGTGCAAACGACTAGTGTTCAAATCCTGGATCAGGATAACCACTTTTCTAAAGACATATGTGTGGTTAATTTATAATGGTTGGTAACGGTGAGAGAAAACATCGTGAAGGAAACCCACATGGCTGAGTTGTACTTAGTCATGTGACAGTGTATTCGTACAAAACGGCGATAGGCCTGCCCCCTATCACGTGAGTACACTGTCCATGCAAAACGTGGGTACTCTGAACACCAGGTAACAAAGTCACGTGATGTTCAGAAGTATTAGTACCTCTGCCAACCCTTTCGGGGATATTCGGCGTGAACGTTTATGTTATGTTATTATTTCATCGAGTACTTGTGGTCCACCACGTTTTCACTTGAGTAATGTTGTCAGTGGAATATTTTTACGTGATGTTAAATAGCCCATATTTCATTTGAATGTTTTAGCTTTTCTTTTACAAACTGCATTAACGTTTTACTAGATAATTACTAGTAGACCGCCCCGACTTCGCACTGGTTGTGTTATTTTACTCTGACTGCATCGACATATTCGCTCAATGCTTACAGCCTATCAAGCGCGGATCAAGCCATATGGGCAAGATGGTCATGCTCATTAATGGCCGTGAAAAACACGAAAAATATACAAAAAAAATATAAATAGGAGAATTTCTAATTCTATAGCTAAAGTAATAAGTAAAGTATGGATGTAACATAACATAAACGTTCACGCCGAATATCCCCGAAGGGGTTGGCAGAGGTACTAATACTTCTGAACATCACGTGACTTTGTCACCTGGTGTTCAGAGTACCCACGTTTTGCATGGACAGTGTACTCGCGTGATAGGGGGCAGGCCTATCGCCGTTTTGTACGAATTCACTGTCACATGACTAAGTACAACTCAGCCATGTGGGTTTCCTCACGATGTTTTCCCTCACCGTTAACAACCATGATAAATTAACCACACATATGTCTTTAGAAAAGACAAATTGGTGTAGGCCCGACCCAGGATTTGAACACTAGTCGTTTGCACGATAACCGAGTGTTCTACCCACTGGGCTATCACGGTTGCTGTATCACTTTATATGGATGTATGTATGTGAAAGCCAATTTAATACACCATATGATTCTGGATTATACACTGTGTCGGATTTTTTCGCACAACTAGTCATAGGTACAATAAATTGTTTACAAACGCACTGGTTTTTATTGCTTTACGTAAATGAAAGAATTAACAATATTTTAAAAGGCAAGAATTTCATACGCACGTAATTTTAACTTAAATAAAATAAGTATTATCAGGGCATGTTTGTGATTGCTTATGGTTAATTAAGTTAAACTATTGAAATTAGTTTGGATTGGTAATAATATCCTGAATCGTGCTGATTACGCTTGAAATTCAGTAAACTTAATATTTTATGGATTATTACTTGCGGATCAGCTTCGCACAAATAGTTATTTTACAATAGTTAAGACTTCTTCGACCATTGCCCACCTCTTGTGAACTTAAGCGTAATGATATATAGACTATAGCACTCAATGGCACTTTCTGATAGTGAAAGACTGAGTATGATCGATGAAATATTTCTGAAGATTATCCTTTTTACAAACAATTATAGGAACCGATTTTACCTCTTTAAAATCAGTATAGAAGATATATGTGGCTGGCACTATTTTAAGTTCAGAGTTTCTATAGGCGTATGAAGCGAAGGAGGGCACGTATGAAAGGGTTACGGAATGTAAATGAATCTCGATAGTTTTGCCAGGATCGTCCAAAATGTATAAATAAGTAAGTATTGAGATTTGCTATAACACCGTCAATTACTAATATACAAACAAAATCCGTCAGTATCTCATTTCTAAGATGACATATTCGCCCTCACACGCTTCATACCTATATAGACCTTTACTGATTATCAACATAATTATCCATTTGTTATGTGCAATATCGTGTTTTCTCTTTTTTTTTGTTAGTTTTAGTAGAGTTTTCTTCTTACGGGTGTCGTAAGAGGCGAATAAGGGTATGGGGCTTTTTAAGTGGTTTTTGGGGGATGCATTTGAAGACCCAATATCAACGATACTCTAAAGCTCTGGCTACCCTTTTTTGGGATTTATGGCCGTGAGCATATGAAGGTATGTCTTTGAGCTAACAACTCAGTATGATAATTCAAACCAACCTGTAATATGGTGGACAGCCATGCTGACAGTAGACCTTCCTCCGGAGGTACTATTGTGCTATTCCAATCCGACATAACAGTACTAACATCACCACTGAACGTCGTCGGCCATTCTGTCACATTCATTTTCGTAACTCACTATTTTAATATTTAGAAAAACTGTTTATATTAGAGCTCTTAGTAGATAGATGGTAAAAGTTCTATCCTCACTATTTTAATATTTAAGAAAAACTGTTTATAATAGCACTTAGTAGAAATATGATATTAGTTTTATAGAACCATTTGCATATTAAGAGTGTAATGAATCTTTGTTAAGGTTTTTTTTGTTTTGTTTGTTTTCCTGAGAGGTAATAAAAAGTTGTGGTAGTGGTAGTGGCGTGACTTAAAATGCTGTTAAGTTGCGTATTATCTAAACTTGAAATAATTTTCAGCAAAACATGTGTATTTGATTATATTGCACTATTTTTTGCTAAATGTCTTCGATTCGAAATAAATATTAACCACTTAAACTTTCATAAAAAAAAAAAACGCCAGTATTCTTATTTTTTTATATATATCCGATCACTCCATTTCAAAATTCACCAAATCCCCATTCGGATGACACTCACACCACACACGAAACACCACTGAATGGAAATTCAAGTCATCTTTACGATAAAGATAACAATATCTTGATACGAGGCGATACGATAAAACGAATCGCGTTTAACTCAATCACACGACCGCGCGGCAATACTCTTGCCGACAGACTGGTGATGATATAATTAAACAAAGCCTAACGTGCCGTTGCCGTGTAGTGTCAGCTTAGAATAACACTACCCCATTTCTACCCGCGGCTGATGGTGAGAGGCGATTAAGGGTATAGGGGCTTTTTGAGTGATTATAGGGCGATGTTGTTGGAGACCCGTCAACAACAATTATTTATTGTTACCATCTCAACTTCCAAAAGTGGCTGAGGAATTTCTCATTCCAAAGCTCTGGCTACCCCGTTTAGGGATTTAAAGCCGTGACTATATGTATGTATGTAAAGCCGACCAGGGTTTCTCATTCATAAGAAATGCAGTATCGCAAGGCAAAATAAAAAATATAAGGGTATTATAGACTCTTCAAATGTAGTTTTTTCCTTTTAGACCCATTCTTAAGTCTTTCGGTAAGATATTTTGGAGGATTTCCATTTAATTGAGTTACCTTTTTTACTGTGTAGTGTGCTAATAAGGGTATTCAAGCTTTTTAAGTGATTGTAGGGCGATGAGGCTAGAAACCCATCACCAGCCATGCTTTATTTTACTAACTTAATCCTCTAAATTTAAGTCTTTTTGTTCATGAAAACCTTATGTGGGGATTATCACTAATACTAATAAATGAAAGAAAAATTTCGACACAGGCGGGAATCGAACCCGCGACCTCGGGTATACGCCCCCGTCGCTCTGCCAATTGAGCTACCGTGTCAATGGCTGCCAGCGCGAAATTATTCTATCCTTTATTTCTTTTACACTTTTAAGTAGTGTTTGCGTGTCCTACTTCCGAATTTTTAATTACTAATTCGGAAGTTCGATTTCCGCCTGTGTCGAAAATTATTAATCCTCTAAACTTTAAAAAAAAGGTTTGACCTTATTAGTTTGAGGGATTTAAAGCCGTAACTATGCTCATGTTTCTAGTATGGTCGGACACCAAACTGAATTATAATTTAGTTATTTATTTTACTATATCCGTACGAAGTGGCGATCGAGCTATCGAGTCTCTGCCTACCCCAATGGGAAATAATGGCGTGAGTATATGTATGTATGTATGTATATCCTTCAAAACGGGCATCAGATAAATAGTAGTTAGTAAATTAAAGCGGCATATAATATGAAATCAGTGATTGCATAACCCAGTAACGTATATTTATAAAGTAATAATTACATAAAAGTACGTTGATAGTTTGTACAGTTCGTAAGTAGTTTGGTAATATCTACGATAAGGATACGAAGTTTTGAACGCTTCGTCACTGATCCAAATCAAACATATAATATGCTACTGCTTCGGTGGCATAGCGATAATACTTTTGACTTAAATTATGGAGGTCTCAGGTTCAGAGGGTAACTCAAAATTTCGATTTGTGAGGTATAGCCTGGTTTGGAAGGATATTGCGGGCGTGAATCACAAGATTATCCGTGAATTTACATATATCCGTGCTTTGGAAGCATAGAGGACTTAAATAAATAGAGCGGTAAGCAAACTTAGCTCAGTACAAAATTTTCTGAATCAATTCCGCTTAAAACTAATTGTCAAAATACGTTGTCCCTACACCCTGATTGGTTGATTCAATGTCAATTTTTGCTCATACATTTGCTTCGCTTAAGTCAGTGGAAATGCAATGAACTACTTACGGGATATTGAGATTCTTCGTAATTAAGTCTATTTAGCTAAGTCCTCTATGTCCGGAGGGCACACTAGGCATTTAGTTACGACTATTACCAATGCTGTGTAGTGTCGGCTTAGAATAGCACTACCTCATTTCTTCCGGTGGGTGTACGTAAGATGCGACTAACGGTATTGGGGCTTTTAAGGGATTGTTCGGCGATGCGGTTGGAGACCCATCACCAACAACCTTTATTTTTACCATCTTTTCCCCACTCACATTTCCAAAAGAGGCTGAGGAATTTCTAATTCCTTAGCTCTGGCTACCCCTTCTAGGGATTTATAGCCGTGAGTATATGTATATATTTATGTATGTATTACCAATGCAACTAGTCGTTAAACCTGCCAACCCTCAGTCAGCTGTCGCGGTATACTTAGGTCTAATCACCCTATTCAGAGTAAGCTTAAGCCCTGTGATGAATACACTACGGTATACTGATCTATTACTTCTACGCCGTATCTAAATTTATATAAAAAGCTGAAAAGTTTGTTTGCTTTAATGGGCTTATTGCAGGAACTTATTATATAATTAAACCTAAACGACTATTGTACGTACGTAGCTTATGCCTAAAAAAAGTACCCACTTATTATCTAGGTATTGAAATCCTTTTTCCGGATATTCCACACAGGTTATAAAGATAGCAGGTGGGTAGAACACCCGCCCGAAAAACAGAAGGGCGTGAGTTCCAATCCTGGGACGGGCCTACACCAATTTGTCTTTTCTAAAGTCATATGTGTGGTTAATTTATCATGGTTGTTAACGGTGAGGGAAAACATCGTGAGGAAACCCACATGGCTGAGTTGTACTTAGTCATGTGACAGTGTATTCGTACAAAACGGCGATAGGCCTGCCCCTTATCACGTGAGTACACTGTCTAAGCAAAACGTGGGTACCTTCTCTGGACACTAGATGGCGCTGCCATGTGAGTTCAGAAGTATTGGTACCTCTGCCAACCCCTTCGGGGATAAAATGGCGTGAACGTTTATGTTATGTTATAAAGATAGCGTTTATATGAAAGACTCTTAGTCAGCGGTTTAGTAACTTTGTTTGACTTCTTCCTTCCCGTATCTTCAAAAAATATCTGAGGCTTAAAATTCTCGCTACCACTAAATGGGCTTAAAAACTTGAGTATGGGTAGAAGTAGAGAGTACAGGAAGCAAAACCCATAATTCTAATCTTTGAGCCTTTACACACCATGACTTATTGTGTATGATACAAAAACGCAGGTCATCAACCGCAATTTTTAACAAAAATACTAAGCTGCGTTTCACTTGCGCGTCTCTATAGCTACAAAGCGCGTAGACGGACGGTGCATAATATATAAAACGTAGTGTGCAAAGGCCCTTACTCATCCCACTCCTAGTTCTTCACCGCACATTATAAAAAAACAACTCTTCCGACATCACGATAGTATAAAACAAAATGGCCGCTAGCCAAAATAAAAATTGGAGTGACGAGCACGCAATTATCCAAGGTCAGGCCAAGTTGAAGGTCGTTAACAACGTAAGCAAATGTATTTTCAGAAAATCAACAGTAACTACACAATTTCCATTTTCTGTTGACTCACCGTGCCCGAAGGACATTACGCTTTTATAGCGATGCGACTCACGAAACTGAATAGCTAGTAATAGCGACCTTTTAACTAGATATCGCGTGCTGTAAACGGCCATCTCTTTCGCACTTGCATAGTATAGCATACTGTCATCTCATTCTTACCGATATCGTGACTATATAATAACGCTCATGCTAGGCTTTCTGGAAGAGTCAACTTACTAATATTTCGAATGACATTTCCGTCATCTTGTTATGATTAAGAAACATATACACATATACTCACGGCTATAAATCCCTTAAAGGGTTAGCCAGAGGTTCGGAATGAGAAAATACTTCAGTGGAAGTTAAGTAAAGAAAAGACTGAATAATAAATGTTTTTTGGTGATGGGTCTCCAGATTCGTATCCAGTCTGTATCGCCCAAAAATCACATAAAAACCCCGATACCCTTCGTCACCTCTAACGATCACCCATGGAAAGAAATGGGGTAGTGCTATTCTAAGCCGACACTACACCGCATTATGATGAAGAAACTAAGGAGTCAATGAGTCATGTATGGGAAAGGACTGAAAACTTTTAAGTCGAATTGTTTCAAATTTAAAAAAAGCTGAAAAGTGTCGGCTTAGCACAAACCCATTTCTTACGGCGGGTGTCGTGACAGATGAATTGGTTTTTTTTGCCTCTTAAGTGATAGTTGGGCATGTCAATGATTACTATTTGAAGTTTTATACGTGAACGTTTATGTTATGTTATGTAAGTTTTCTCTTTCTCACTGTTCCTGGCTCCGCATCTTTCTGAGTTTAACAATAGGGCAAATACCACTAAACATCAAGGATTTTTTTGTCTCCTAGAGTTCAAGAGTACTCACTTTTTCCATTGTCAGTGTACACATGTGGGAGACAGGCGTATCGCCGCTTAGTACAAATACATTAAGTCATATGACAAATAATAACACAAATAAAAGCAACAATAAAAACGAGAACAAAAAAGGGACAAATACAAAAGCAAATAAGTTTGTATAATCCGCGTGGCAATAAAGTGGTGCCTGACTCAGCGTTATCATTGTTAATAAACCATACATCACAACACAGATTTAAGTCAGCACCATAGTTATTTTAATTTTATTATATAAATAATATTCATTCTCGAGTTCGTTATAGAACCATCGTTTCTTGACCAGATAGAAAACGTTCTTATAAAGGCAGGGGTCCGAAGTGAGAAGAATAAAAGAGCATGTATGAGAATAATAATGAATATAAGGGAAGCAAGAGAGGTTTGTCAAGATCGTACTAAGGTAACATTTCGAAAATTCGAATATTTCAAATCCGAAATTCACTATTTCGAAAACTGTTCACATAATTTATTTACGTATCACAGATGCTTTATTTTCCACAACTTCATTAGTACATAAATACATTTTCTAGAAGTATCACTTCCCAGAAAAACTAAAACCAGATTATTAAAATGATTTTTTTGCTTTTACCAACTATATCTTTTACTATAATCTCATTATTCCATAGGTTTAAAAGACCGAAGTAACTTTTTCTATAGTCTTACATATCGTAAATCTCTTTAACTAGATATTTTTTATGTTAGAAAAAATGAAAAAAATAGAACGCGGATGCATGCCTGTTTGTATGTATACTTGCTTGCTTGTTTGCAAGCTTGGCTGCATGTAGGGGGGTGCAGGGGGGCAGAGCCCCCCTGCTTGGGGGGGTCGGGGGGCGAAAGCCCCCTGCAGACAAAGAAAAGATAGGTTACATTCAGTTAGGTTAGGTTAGATTATGTATAAGAAAAGATAGGTTACATTCAGTTAGGTTAGGTTAGGTTAGATTATGTATAAAACGAGCGAGCGTAGCGCAGCGGAGCGAGCACCTAAATACCTGATGCATGATATACTACTAAGCGGGGTATACTACTTACTTAAAATATGCCTGCAAAATTATTTATAGCAGTAGGTATCATTCAATACATCTGTATTTCAAATATATGGAAAATGATTTTTTGGAATTGTGATTATTCGGAAAAGCAATATTGCGGAATTAAGGTATATCTGGTTTTCGATTCTTTGGGAATCCGTTCTAGTGGTTAATTAAAATGATAGTAAACAAAAACAAAAACCAAACGATAATCTGGAATGTAAGAATATGGTATTTGAAATTTCGGTGAAACAATATTATGGCAATTAAAAAAAAGGCGATTAGTTTTCGGTAAAATAATATTCGGGTTTAAAAGTTTCGGATATACAGTATGTAACCATCGTACTAAGTGGCGATCGATAGTCTCTGCCTACCCCAATGGGAATAATGGGCGTGAGTATAAGTAAGTAAGTAAGTAAGTGGTATGAAATATCGGATTTGACGCATTCTTTCTCATAGGGGTACTACAAGAAGGCAATGAGTTTAGGGACTTATTAGACTTTTTACGCTCATATTCTTGATCTATTTTTGTCAAAATTGAAATGTAGATTGCTAAGAAGCAAATGAGAAATATTTAGAATTTTATATTATTTAAAGGGATGCTGTCTAGTGTCGGTCAAGGATAGAACTAACCCATTTCTTGTTGTCGGTATCGTACGAGGCGACCAAGGGTATAGGGGTTTCAAGTGATTGTTTCCTGTAGGGCAAGCACGAGCACTATTTTATCGACACGATAACGGTTAGAATGAGATGGCAGTATACGATACTAAGTATGTGCGTAAGAGATGGCTGCTTTATCCCACGCGATAACTAGTTTAAACACGGCTCGTGCTTGCCCTTCTGATGTGGCTGTAGACCGATGGGTCTTAGTGATGACTTACCATACTATATTCTATAATCTATTCTCCACTCAACTTCCAAAAGTTGCTCAGGGATAACAGGGGTAGCTCTGGCTACCTCTTTTTGGGATCTATAGCCGTAAGAATATGTATATGTATTTTAACTGTCACACATATTCATTACGACCACATTCCGATCAAGGGTTTTTAGAGCAAACTCGTCGCTTATCTTCATTTCCTATTTACACGTTTTATTGTACCTAATACAAAACAATTAGATGTAATTTAACCAGATTTTTTATTATTAGTTAATGTGGATTGATTGGTTGATGTGGAAAAATGCGGATTCAATCAGAGGTTTTGGCTACCTCTTTTAATAATTATAGTGATTTGCATAATAAAACATCCTAACCGCTTTATACACAGCAAGAAACCAATATTGTTCGTTCGTCTAACCAAATCAGATAACAAAAAATATTGAGCAGTAAATAATAAGAGTTATTCCCCGTCATGACGATGACAGAATACGAGGAAAACGACTACCTTTATAAAGTCAAAAAGTCAAAAAAAAAAGTCAAAAAGTTTATTCTTCAAAATTAAGTTAAAAACTAACATTTTTTGAACGTCAAATGTTTTTAAATTTATCATTAGTCCGTTGCTTCGGAAGGTGTTCGTAAAGAGAAGAAGCAACAAAGAAACTCTTTACATTCACATTTTTTCATTTTTTCAAAACATGGTTTGTACAATTTCAGTTTATTAACATGTTTTTACTTTATAAAAGATTTTCTATGCGACAAAACCAAACGCTTGTTTGACATAATAAAAATAAATTGTCCATCACAAAAAACCAATCACATAACGTGAGAAGAAAAATCCTCACCAGACAATTATTCCTGGGAATAACGAGGGAAGATTTATAGCTTTACGGACACAGCCATGTGCGCGTTGGGTCTTTGTCGTTTAAAAAATCTTGAACACTGTAGTAAGATTTCTTTAAAAGCATTGCTTTTATTGCCTTTTTAAAAGATGCCACAGGCAATTCCAACATGTCAGAATGAAGTTTGTTGAACATTTGGAGGGATAGTCCCATAAAGGAGTTACTTACTTTATTAAGTCTCCACTTCGGTACGTTAAGTTTGTCCTTATTTCGAGTGTTAACAGTATGCCTATCACTAACTTTACTAAATTGACATATATTCTTTTTAGCATACATTAAATTCTCAAATATGTATTGGCAAGGGACAGTTAAAATGCCAATATCTTTAAATTTTTCGCGCAACGAATACCTCGACCTCAACATGTAAATAGATCGGATAGCTCGCTTTTGTAAGACGAAAACTTTATGAACATCAGCCGCTTTACCCCATAATAAAATACCGTACGACATAATACTATGAAAATAACTGAAATACACAATGCGAGCTGTTTCTACGTCTGCTATTTCTCTAATCTTACGCACGGCATACGCTGCTGAGCTCAGCCTTTTAGAAAGTGTTAGTATATGGGGTCCCCATTGCAACTTAGAATCGATTATTATCCCTAGGAATTTTGTCTCTTTCACTAATTCTACTTTTTCACTATCAATAACAATATTGTTTTCAACTTGCCTAACATTCGGTAAAGTAAATTTAATACATTTAGTTTTTTTGGCATTTAGAACCAGGTTATTTACAGTAAACCAATGCAATACCAGTGAGATAGCTTTATTTACGTCGTCAAGAGATGTAGAGGATCTCGCTACATTAAATATTAAAGATGTGTCATCTGCAAACATAACTATCTCAGAATACTTTTGTACCATAAATGGCAAATCATTAATGTAAATCAGAAACAGTAATGGGCCAAGTATAGAACCTTGAGGAACGCCCATTTCTATTTCCGATCCTTCCGACGTGGTTCCATTAATATCAACCTTTAGAGTTCTTTTATTAAGATATGATGCCATCAATTTCAGTGCTTGCTCGTCAAAACCATAATATTTAAGTTTAATCAACGCTATCTCTTTTTTTACACAATCAAAAGCTTTTGTGAGGTCACAGAATATACCTAACGCATCCCGGGAGTTTTCCCATGAATTAAAAATATGTTTCATTAGTGACACTCCTGCATCTACAGTAGACCTACCTTTGGTGAAACCATATTGCTCGTCATGGAATATATTATGTTTGTTGAAATAAGAAAGCATTTGGTTGGACATGATTTTCTCAAAAACTTTACTGAGAACTGGTAAAATAGAAATAGGCCTATAATTGGTAAAGTCCTGACTATCTCCTGATTTATGGAGTGGGATGAGCCTACTTAACTTCATGCAGTCTGGAAATTCTCCTATATCTATACATTTATTAAAAAGTATCGTTAAATGTGGAGCGATTATATTTATTATTCTGTTTATGACGAAAACTGACATTCCGGTTATGTCTTCGGTTTTTTTAAGACTAATAGTTTTAAAATTTTTAATTATATCATTACTGTCAACATACATGAAAGAAAACTGTGCTGTTGTTTTGGTAACATTTCGTTCCAACTCAAGAGCTTTTTGGGGACATGAATTTAATTTCTCTGTTGTCTGAGTGGGGGTATTAATAAAATGATTTTCAAAAATGTCAGCAATTTGTGATCTTGACTGTATCAGTTCATTATCTAATAATAAATTGAGATCATGTGGGGACTTTAGTTTTCCAGTTTCACTGTTAATTATTTTCCAGACAGTCTTACTCTTGTTAGAAGAATTCTTAATTTTATGTTTTATGCATCTAGATTTAGCTTCACCACAAACTTTTTTGAAAATTTTTGAATAATTTCTGACATAAATAATAAAATCTTGGTTGAAGTTATAGGACTTTTCTCTATAAATGTTATATAGGTGATCTCTACTTATTCTAATTCCAGTGGTGGCCCATTCAGCAAAAGAGCATTTTGTATTACACAGTATTACCTTAGTTTTAAAGATTTTGTTAAATTCTGTTTTTAGCTCATTGATGAAAGAAAGACAATTCTCTAATGATTCACTGCTCCTCATTGGGGGGCTGATGCTAGACCTAATATTATTTTCAAATAAGCTAAGTTTTTTTTCAGTTATCTGTCTACATACTATTGACTTTTTCTTTTCAATGGTAAATTCTAAATTTATAAATTGACCCTTGTGGTCTGAGGTAATGCAATCAAAAAGGAAGTGACCGGAGTAATCACAATTGCAATAAATATTATCTAAACATGTTGCAGAGGTCGAGGTAATTCGGGTTGGCTCATTAAATACATTTAGAAGATTAAATGATTGAAAAAATGTTAATATTCTCTCCTTTACTAGACCCTCACCCAACAAGTCAACATTGAAATCCCCACAAACTACAACCTCTCTGGAGCTGCGGGAAGCCATCCCCAAAGCATCTTCCATCACTGCTTCAAAGATGTCATAGTTACCTTTGGGTGGGCGATATACACACAAAATTATGTACTTGTTCAATTCAATGCATGAGATTTCTACATGTTGTTCAACAGAGAGTCTACAGATGTCTTTTCTTTCTTTAAATTTAATGTCTACATATAATAGTATCATACTACCCCCACACATTATGGACTCTCTGTTAAAACAACTGCCCACTGTGTAATTCTTTAAACTAAACTTCATTTGTTCGGCTTTTAACCAGTGTTCTGTTAAACAAAGTATTTTGGCATTGTACTTATTAATGAATAACTCTAATTCTAATAGTTTGCAGGAAAGGCTCTGTATGTTCTGATGAACAAGAGAAATGTATGCCTTTTCCTTTGTCTTACTACCTAGTTTAAAGCTAAATTTGCAGATACATTAGTACATGTACTAATAACTGCATCCAAGTCAGTTGAAATAGTTATGTTATTCAAATTAATAACATTGTTGTAAATAATATTACTAGCTAGTAACATAGCTAGACGTTTTTTAGAATGTTCAGGTACTTTCAAGGTACTTTTAGTCAAAAATGGTTTCTTAATATAGTTATTTATATTAAAATTAACAATTTTTTGCCTATATCCCAAGGTCAAATTATATAGTAACATATTTAATTTATAAATCCTAGTATTAACCTTATAGCTAAGATGCTTGGAATATAGGAAGTCACTTATAATTATTTTTCTGACATTTAAATTAACCAACTTGTCAATTATTGATTTTAAAACCTCAACTTACATTCTTATGTATTATTTCATAGTTTATGCTTGGGTGTTGTGACTACTTGCTCCTAAAGCATGAAATATTAAATATCGGTACCAACTTCTAAGAAAACGCTTTTGTATAATACATAAGGCGCAGCCGGATTTTTGAAAGTTGAACATACAAATACAATAACGGATCGTTTCTGATGCATTTATTTCTGTCGTCACACAATTTTAAACCTAAAATATTCACACCGTATATCCCCGAAGGCGTGGCAGAGTAGTAATACTGCTGAACATCACATGATATTATATTGTTACCTAGTGTCCAGAGTACCCACGTTTAGCTAGAACTCACGTGATTGCCGGCAAGCCTATCTCCGTTCTATGCAAATGCACTGTCACATGACTAACCATAAGTTAGCTAGTGAGTTTCCTCGCGTTGTTTTTCCGCCCGGATAACGACTATGATGAATTAAACATACATATATGACGTAAGAAAGGACACATAGGTGCAGGCCTAACTCGGAGTTTTGAATCCATGCCTCTCTACATGATAGGCGGTGTTTCTTCACACTGAACTATCACGGGTGTCGCACAAATGTCACTGTAAAAACCCCGGTGCAAATTATTGCAACATTGTCGCTGTCAAAACGCCTACAAATTTTGAATCGACGGTTGCATAAGATATGTAGTCAGGGGGAGAGTTTATTGGTGCCCACGTCTACTGCCTTACCACAATCATCATTTCGCATTAATTTATTAGTTAACGACGGATGACTTGACCATACAAATATCTTGCAGCGCCCTCTATGAAACCGATCCAGAACTACTATATTGGTTTCAGCAGTTACTAGTTTTCGTCAGTCGACACTAGCGCTAAATTAACTAGCAATGTTTGAAATTAAATTTTCGAGATACCAAATAACACAATTGTATTCCAAATTGGCATGCATAAGACTGATAACATGAGGCTTCTATTTTGTACTTATGTTTCAATACATGGGTTTTGAATTATATTATAATACACTTAAAAATAACTATACCTATAAGAATGTACATACATACATATACTCACGGCTATAAATCCCTTAACGGGGTAGCCAGAGCTTTGGAATGAAAAATTCCTCAGCCACTTTTGGAATTTGATTGGGAAAAGATGGTTACAATAAATGTTTTTGGTGACGGGTCTCCAACCACATCGCCCAAAAATCACTAAAAAAAGCCCCCTATACCCTTAGTCGCCTCTTACGATCACCCACGGGTAGAAATGGGGTAGTGTTATTCTAAGCCGACACTACACAGCAATAATGTATGCAATTAATTTTTTTTTTTTAGCTTTGAGTGAATATGTATTATTTTCATTATAAATATTTGAAAAAAGTTTGTTTCTCTGTAATGAAAACGCTCCCAAGCTGGTTGACCAATTTGAATTCATTAATCCAATAGATAGCTTAAATATATAGAAGAAACATTACATATTCATACACATACATATTCTCACGCCGTTAGTTCCCATTGGGGTAGACAGAGACTATCGATCGCCACTTTGTACGATCCTGGCAAACCTCTCTAGCTTCATTCATATCCATCAATCTTTTCATACATGCTCTTTTATTCTTCGTACTTCGGACACCTGCCTTTTTGAGCACATTTTCTATTTGATCTAAATGTGTCCTCCGAGGTCGTCCTCTACTAACATTACCTTCCACATTGGCTCTATATATCTCTTTCACCACTTTACTGTCATCCATCCTCTCTATGTGCCCAAACCATCTCAACATTCCTTTTTCTATCTTTCTTACAATATCATCTTTTACACCACACCTTTCACGAATCACATCATTCCTCACACGATCACATAACCTTACATTACAAACTTTTCTGAGGGATCTCATTTCTACTGCATTTACTCTGCTTTCATGCTTCTTCTGCCACACCCAACATTCACTGCCATACATAAGCGTAGGAACGAGGACAGCATCATGCACAGCCATTCGGGCCTTTTCGGACACCGATTGACTAGACATGAGACTATCCAGTGCTCCATTTACCGCATTACCCTTTTTTACTCTTCTTTCAATGTCTTCATCACACTTTCCATCCCTAGTAAACAAACTTCCCAGATATACGAACTCTTTCACTTGTTCCACTTTCTTACCATTGATCTCAATCACGCATTCAGTCATATTCTCCTCTCTCTCGAAAACCATGGTTTTGGTTTTATCCACATTTACTCTCATTCCTTTTCTTTCAAACGACGCACATGCGATATTCATCATCTCTTGCAACTCCTCAACCGACGATGCAAGTAACACTTGATCATCAGCATATAAGAGGCATTTGATGACGAATCCACCCATTCTCAGTCCATAATCACTTTCACGCAACTCTATCAGACAGTCATCCATGAACAAGTTGAAGAGCCACGGAGAAGCTACACATCCCTGTCGGACACCCCTAGAGATACCGAACCAGTCTGTGTTTTCCCCGTTTATTCTTACACATGCACTAGAATCCTCATAGAGTGATACCAGTGCACGTATAAGTTGGCTCCCCAAGCCGAACTTGGATAACACCTCCCACAAATACTTCCTTACCACCCTATCATACGCCTTCTCTAAATCTATGAAGGAGCAATACACCTTTCGATTCTTGGCTAAGAACTTTTCAGTGATGCTCCTTAAAGAGAAGATTTGATCCATACATCCCATTCCCTTTCTAAATCCTGCTTGCACATCCCAAATTTTGTCATCTGTTTCATTCATCACTCTTTCAATCAATACCTTTGCATACAATTTACCGACAACACTGAGTAGGCTGATTCCGCGGTAGTTTTTAGCTTCCTGGTGTGACCCTTTTCCTTTATATAAGGGCACAATTACTGCCCTGCACCAATCTCGTGGTACTTCACCACTCGACCAACACTTTTGAAAAAGGAAGTACAGCCAGGAAGCCACCAACCCTTTACCAGCCCTCAGCATTTCGATACTTATCCTATCATACCCTGCCGCTTTCCCTACTTTCATACTTTTCAATGCTTTCATTACTTCTTCCATACTAATCTCACTGTCACTACTGTCACCCAATGCCTCATTCCAGTCAACATTGCTGCCAATTGGCGAAGAAATAGGTGAATCCTCTTTTTCAAAGAGTCCCTCAAAATAGTTCTTCCATACTCGTCTTATGCTACTTTCATCCGTCGCCAATTCACCCTGTTCATCTCTCACTACATTCACTCTCGTGTTTTGGGAAACTCCCTTTTCTTTCCGGATATATTTCCAGAACAACTTTTGGTTATTCCGGAAATTATCAGAGAGTTTCCTCTCACACCATTCTATCAAATCACGCTTTTTCTTTTCTATTTTCTTCTTAACCTCATTCTTAACTCTCTTATATTCATCTTCACTATTCTTCACTACATCATCGGTTACTCTCGCATCCATTCGTTTACTAGCTTTAATCGCTAGTAAATCTAACCAAGCTTTCTTCTTATCTCCAACTGCCTCTTTCACATCTTTATCCCACCACAAGTTGGTGGTCTATTTGTTCTTTTACTCAATCCACATACTTCCGTCGCACATTCAACCATTGACGATTTGAGCACATCCCATACTTCTTCTATTTCCAATTCATCCTTCATCTCCACGCAACTTAGCCTGTCGTCCAATTTCTTCATATATTCATCTCTAATATTTTCATCCTCTTCCAATTTCTCCACTTTTATTCTCGCAAATTCAGTTGTTGACACTTTGGCCCTGTGACGCCAACGCTTGCACAGTCCCCTCAATCGTGATATCACGAGGAAGTGATCTGTGCCAACGTTAATGCCCCTGTAGACTCTGGTGTCAACAACCTTTGCTCTTAGCCTTTCATCCACTATCACAAAATCTATCATACTTCTCTCGCTTCCCCTCTGTCTAGTATAAATATGGATATCTTTGTGTTCAAACAACGTGTTCGTAACACAAAGATTCCTCCCCAAACATACATCAATCACTTTCTCTCCATTCTCGTTCACTCTTTTATCACCAAACTTTCCTAAAACTCTTTCACAACCGTTGCGTGACACCCCAACCCAACCATTAAAATCTCCTAACATAACAATTCTCTCATTCTGATCACACCCATTCGCAACATCGTCTAACAAATTCCAAAACTCCTCCCTCTCGGATAGTGATTTGGACATGTCCGGAGCATACACACAAATTATGCGCATCCGGACCAGCCCCACTTTCACCTTTATCCATAGGAGCCTTGGACTCACACATGCATAATCTTTCATGCACTTAGCCATCCTTTCAGATATTAGAAGTCCCACGCCTTGGCAAGCTCTGTCACTCTCGGCAACTCCCGACCAGATAGTTGTAAATGGGCCAAGTTGTGAAACCTCTTTTTCCTTGCGCTTCGTTTCATTTACACACAGAAAATCTAGGTTTCTTTCTTCCATAATCAAACATACTTCATCTAATTTTTCATGCATCCCACCACACACATTCATCGTACCAAAGCGGGTCTCTTCAGCCCACTTTTCGCCCCGCGAGGAACCACGGCGTGATAGGTGGCGAGCCATATCGCCGCCATCGTGTTTTATTTTTGATTGGAAACACATTTGGACCCCACGAAAAGCAAGGGAAATGAACTGTCCGCCTAGCCAGAGCCCCGCTTGACTACGTAAGGTTATTTAGTACCCGGAGTGCACCAAGCTCCGGGATGGCGGCACGCTAGAGACCAGGCTCACCCCTGGCCACGCATCCCTCGGCACGGCAGACCTTGGATTGGTGTAAGGGCGAAGATGGAAAAGCCCTGTTCCCTTAGTCGACTCCTACGAAACACCCACGGGACGAGATGGGGTAGTGCTATTCTATGCCGACACTACACAGCAAGCAAAGAAACATTAGGTATATTTATAAACACCACACTCAATTTCATAGAGGTGAGCAGTGATTGCATAACTTGACTGGTCCAAGGCTGGGGTGGAAAACTAGTAAGGATATGTTTAGAGACAGTTCAATTATCTAATAACATGTTTTAAAGAAAACACAGACATACAACAAAATAAATTCTAATTTGAAGATTCCAAGAGGTGCCTGCGTAACCAATTTTGCTGATAATTATAAGATCACTAGTATAATTTAATATTAGATCTAGTAGTACACTAGTTAGAGGTCATAAAATTTGGAAAGATCATTATTTCATGCAACAGAAGAACATTATGTCTACTAAATATCACTTCCATGCTTCAACTACCTACATAAATATATTGTTTACATAATGCCTACTTACATAGTTGCATGTCAGGAGCTTATAAAGCCAATAGAAAAAATATGTAACTCTTACAAAATTAAAATCAATTAAGATCAATCTCTTCATATATAGAATCAATTGCAGTTGATGGCTTGCATCACATACCTTTTTACATACATACAAACAAAATCTCACGCTACTAGTTCTCATTGGGGTAGGCAGAGACTATTGATCGCCACTTTGTACAATCCTGGCAAACCTCTCCAGCTTCGTTTACATCCATATTTTTTTTATTCTTCATACTTAGGACACCTGCCTTTTTGAGCACAATTTTCAATTTATATCCAATTTTGTTCCCCAAGGTCGTCTTCTACCATCATTACCTTACACATTGGCTCTATAGATCTCTTTCACCAATTTACTGTTGTCCATCCTCTCTATATGCCTAAACCATCACAACATTCCTTTTTCTATCTTTCTTACAATATCATTTTTTGCACCACACCTTTCATAAACCACCTGAAATACCTTTTTAAAAGAAGTCAAACAGAGATATAATACTCACTATAGGTGCCTTGGTAGATCCTGCCTGTGTGGGAGGAATATCCGGCTGTTGTGACCATGTTATAGCACATGATGTTAGGAACACTAGCACACCGAGGTACACACTTCTATTAAGCACCATTGTGGATCTGGATGAAAGAATGTTGTTATTTTATAAGGGATATTAATAAATTAAAACATAAGTTCTTAAAATGAAGATTTGCAGGTATGGGAATATATATACTATACTAACATCTAAGACCCAGGAAAACTGTGTAGTAAGCTAAATATATTTTTATTTTAGTAGTTTTTTCTCCATAAGTCATTTCAAATAAAAAGAAGGAAGTATAAGAACTGCTATTTTAAAAAAGGCTAAATCAGTAATAGATTTCTATTGCTCTTGTGGCAATCAAATAACAATTCAGTGCATGCAATGTCATGTCAATGTCACTGTACACTTGATATTGATCCTACTCACTTAATAAAACATAACTTGGAACAACATATCATGCCTTTAGAATAGAATAGAATAGAAATACTCTTTATTGCACACAAAAATTAATAAAATTGTGAGAAGGTAATTTGAGTAGAGGATGACCACGGAGGACACACCTGGACCAAATAGAGTGTGTGCTCAAAAAAAGGCCAGCGTCTGAAGTATGAAGAATAAAAGAGCATGTATGAGAAGAATGATGAATGTATCAGAAGCAAGAGATTTGCCTGGATCATACAAAGTGGCAATCTATAGTCTCTGCCTACCCCAATGGGAAGAATGGGTGTGAGTATAAGTAAGTAAAAATTAATAAAAATGTTTTAAAAGAAGTACAATTGGCAGTCTTATCAGTTATCACTTAAAGCAATCTCTTCCAGACAACCTTTGGAAGGTAAATTGTCTATCAGGTAGATGTACTTTACTTGCAGGCATTTCAAAATTTAAGGTCTTTAAGCCACCTTATAATCACTAATAACCTTAGACACATGGTTTCCTTATACCATTATAGGAAGAGGACTGATAGTGATATGCTTGTCAGGGACTACTTAATTTAGTACGAACATTTTAGGGACTTTTAAACATTGTAAACACTTTGGAGTCTTGTCCATATGTGCAACCTTCATGCACTTCTAAACCTTTTTCTTTAAAATGTAAATTAAGCTTAATTGTCATGTCTTATAATCCTGAAATTATGATAAAATCATTGCCCTTGAAAACCGATAATTTTCAATTTATTAAACACAATTAATTTGTCGTTACATTATTAAATCTATCAATACAATAACATTCAAATTATTTCCCAGTGAGCGATGGCATTGTATTAATCCAGATGACAAAAGCAAGCTATTGTATTGTCATGGTAAACTACCTTCTGTTCATTATCATTTTTCAAATACTGTGCGGTATTCGATATAGTTTTAAAATGTACAATTTACAACGAATTAGCAATAAAAAGACTAAATATCATATTGATAATTGTGAGTCAAAGAAAACTTACCGAATAGTAAATAGCACTATATCTAACACTTAAACTACTACTTTTATCTAGAACGCGTATAGATAAGGTTAATAATTAACAGTTAAAATAACCATAATTAAGGTATTCAATTATATTAATAAATCCGACAATAATCCGACGTGTCTTTAGTTTTCGTCCGGATTATTTTATTTTATTTATAAATGGGCATTACCGACATGATGACATCACTTATATTCTGCCAGTGGCATTCCTTGTAAGAATGCTAGGCATTATAATGCTGGCTTATTTTCAATCTTCGTGTCCTAGAAACAAATCTCAATAGGGGAAGCCTAGCTGCGTTTATTATATTTAAGTCTGCAATTAGATAAAAAAGTATAAGACAGTTTGTAACAAAATATTATTTTGCATAAAGTTTCCAATTTATTTGTATCTGAAGTTGAATTAAATTAAACAATATGATGAAGTTTCAAAATACAAGCATACATATACAAATGGGGTAAGCAGAAATCATCGATCGCCTTTGTACGATACTGGCAAACCTCTTGAGCTTCATTTACGTTCATCAATCTTGTCATGCATGCCCTTTTATTCTTGACACTTTGGATACCTTACCTCTATCTATTCTAAATGTCTCCTATGCAGTCGTATGCCATTCTCAGGTGAGTTCCCAGCCACATAAATTGCAAGTCTTGGATTAGGCCGGTTTTTTAAAGATGTATAACTTAGTATAACTTTAATACTTTGCTATTGGCAAAAGAGTATTGGTTTGTCATATTTAGAAAATCTAACAATAACCTCACTTAAGCATTCGTTTAAAAACTAAACAACAAACAAACAGTTATTTTTATTTCACATCAAATGTTTGCGAAGTTCTGTTCTTAAATAACACAAAAATGCCACTAGATTATAGAAGATTCAATGGACCCGAAGATAGTATACCATATCAGCGGTACACTAAAGGCTATGTCAAAAGTTACAGCGATTTAGAGAAAGAACTACAAAACAAAGATGGTTTTCGAATAGATGGAAGGAAACCAGAGGAAGGCCGAGCATCTTGTTTGTTTTGTTCGTATTGGTTTATTATATTAATTATGAACTGTAGAAAAATACTAATTTACACTTATTCCAGATGCCAGAACCGGAGTCATCTCTCAGGCCAAAGGGTCCGCATACATAGAACTTAAGAAAACAAAGGTTATATGCTCAGTGTTTGACCCTAGAGAAATTCCACATCAGAACGAATTTAGGTACGAAAATCATGTTGCGAATCAGAATTTCACTTTATTACTATAAGTTAAATACTTTATTTCTACTATCTTGTCCCCTATATTTGTAAGTTGTCAAATGTGGCTGAGGAGTTTCTAGCTCTTAATCTCTAGCTACCCCTTTTTGGAATTTATGGCTGTGAGTATATTAAATATGTATAGTATAAGTCTTCTCTGAAACAGAAAAGTGAAATTTATTTGTTAGTAAGTTCATCTTAATACAATGATTAGCTGGGATAAGAATTTAATAATATTTATTTCCTAATTCTATCAGAATCAAAAATCTTAGATGATCTATTTAACAATAGTTTCAGGCTGTTATAAAGCTTAAAGAAAATATAATTTCACCAATACCTCTGTTTATAAAAAAATATATGTATTGGTTAAATTTCATCATATTCAATAGCAAGTGTTGGAAATAGAACTGTATTAAAATAAAAGATAATATATAAAAAATATATAACAATAACATACATATACTCACGGCTATAAGCCCCTAAAAGGGTTAGCCAGAGCTAAGGAATTAGAAATTCCTCAGCCACTTGGAAGTTAAGTGGGGAGTAGATGGTGAAATTAAGGCTGTTGGTGATGGGTCTCCAACTGCATCACCCAAAAATCCATTAAAAAGCTCCTATACCCTCAGTTGCCTCTTACATACACCCGCAGAAAGAAATGGGGTAGTGCTATTCTAAGCTGACACTACACAGCTTATAACATACAATGTATAACAAAAAAATTATATAAATGTTTTTCTATGGTGAACCTTATTATATCCACATTACAAAATACATACATATACTCACAGCTATGAATCCCTTGAAGGGGTAGCCAGAGCTAGGGAATCAGAAATTCCTCAGCCACTTTTGGAAGTCTTGTGGGGATAAGATGGTGGAATAAAGGTTGTTGGTTATGGGTCTCCAATCGCATCTCCCAATAACCCCTTAAAATCCCTAATACCGTTAATCGCCTCTTACATACACCCACCGGATGAAACGACACTACACAACAAAAATAAAATAAAAAAAACAATAATTCCTTTATTTTCAAAAAAACAAGTATATGTGAACAATTGATTGGGGTCTTCTTTTAAGTATAAAGCCTGTGTTAGAATAAAGAACTGTATGATGCAAAGATATCTATTAAAAGACTGATGACTGAAAATTGTAAAAAAAAATTGGGATATGCAAGCAGAATTCTTGAAAAAAATATGATGTCTGGGCCATATCTTCTTGTTTGGGAGCATTGTCCAGCTATTTTGTAGATTTTGAGATCGCACTGATTGAGTGGCAAAATATTACTTGTGGGAGGTGTTATGCAATTTATGTTTGGCAAGTCAACTTCTATGTGGATTGGTTAAATGGGAATTCCAGTAAGTGCGGAACAACCAAACTGGTGTTGTGTCTCTAGGGTTGTCAGGCAGAGATGTTTAGCTTCTGTGTGGCTCTTCAATTTATTCTTTGATGACTGTTTGACAGAAATGTGTGAAAGTGAGAATGGGTCATTAAATAGTTAAACATTTCAAGTGCATCTTTTGAAAGGAGCAGAATGGGGTAAATGAAAATAAAATTAGACCCTGATTTTTGAGAAAGGGATAAGGCTAATAAATAAATGTAGGAAACTTAACAAAGTGACTTGAAAGTTTGAACTTATTTCTTGAAGGGTTTTTTTTTATTTTATTTGTGTTTTACATGTTGTAACAAAAGTAGGCCTACCAATTGAAGCATAATAACAAACCCTAAATCATGTTTTTTGTTCTTTTGTTACAGTCAAGATGGCCAATTGTTTTGTGAGTTGAAATTCGCATCATTCTCGTGTAAACGCCAGCGTCGCATGCCAGCTCCGGATGCAGAGGAGAAGGCTCTGTCAGTAGCACTAAGACAGGCGTTAGAACCGGCTGTGTGCAGATATATGTTTCCTAATTATCAGGTAGTTATATGGCATGTGTTTGATCTGATGTTTTATAAGTGTTTTTGTATGTTATAATATAACATAACATACTATGTTTTACTGATTTTAAATTTCATGCCTTATAGTAATGCATGATTATGATTAGTTACGCATATGTGTTTAACACCAAAATGATGTTGTAAGCTGGCTTTTATTTATTTTGAAATATTAGTAATCTTATCATACATACATACTCACGCCACGCCATTGATTGCCACTTCCATCATCATTCACATCCATTAATCTTTTTATACATACTCTTTTATTCTGCATACTTTGGACAGCATATTCTCTATTTGGTCCAAATGTTATCTAATACATACATACATATACTCACGGCTGTAAATCCCTAGAAGGGGTAGCCAGAGCTAAGGAATCAGAAATTCCTCAGCCACTTTTGGAAGTTGTGTGGGGAAAAGATGGTAAAAATAAAGGTTGTTGGTGATGGGTCTCCAACCGCATCGCCCAAAAATCCCTTAAAAGCCCCAATACCGTTAGTCGACTCTTACGTACACCCACCGGAAGAAATGGGGTAGTGCTATTCTAAGCCGACACTACACAGCTAATACTTCTTGACATTCAACAAATAATGGGAGGTATTTGTAAAACATATATATATATATGTTGTTGTGACAATGTTTAAGTGTTTAAATGAGCATAATAAAGTTCACATGTGTGTGTGTTTATTGCTCATTTGTGCCCCAACTACAGAACAGATGACCTTTTATTTTTGATGGGGCGACACCTATTATTAGGCGATTACTCATTACTCATATTATATAATATTAGGGACATTTGATACAGACGCTGTTCTCACGTTGTCCATACATTCTTGCGGAAGAAAGTGCGACATTGACGCGCGTTTATATGCCGCAACAAAAAGATATGGTATGCAAGGGCTCTTAAAGTTCATTTGCAAACTCATAAAACTGTTTATGTCGGACTTAGCATGTAAGTTGCTGCGTAGTGTCGGCTTGGAATAGCACTACCACATTTCTTCTGGTGGGTGTACGTAAGAGGCGTCTATCGGTATTGGGGCTTTTAAGGGATTTTTGGGCGATGCGGTTGGAGACCCATCACCAACAACTATTATTTTACCATCTTTTCCCCTCTCAACTTTCCAAAAGTGGCAAAGGAATTAGAAATTCCTTAGCGCTGGCTAATCCTTCTAGGGATTTATAGCCGTGAGTATATATGTAGTATGTAAGTAATAGGCGGTACCAGAAAACTAGCTCCCCAGCAGTGTCCTTCAGATAATGTTAGGAACTTTTCTTTTTTGCGCTTTTTAATTTGTATTGTTTTATATGTTGTTTTGTATTAGACTAAATAATCAGTATAATTCTCTCTTCCAGGTCGATATATTCGTGTACGTATTAGAGAATGACGGAGCGTGTCTAGCCGCTGCCATCAATGCTGCAGGATTAGCTCTAGCTGATGCAGCAGTTCCCATGTTCGACCTCATCACCGCCAGTTCAGTCGCCGTCATCAATAACGTCATATACATAGACCCTGTAGAAGCCGAAGAATTTGTTGCTATGACCAGTCCCGATGAAGAAGTAAATCATGGAGTCATTACTATGTCCACGCTTTCAGAGCTAAAACAAGTCTCGCATTTTGCACAAATCGGTAATATGGATGTAGACTGTGTTAATAAAGTGATAAATATTTTGGAGAAACAGTGTCAAGACTATGTTCCTTATATACAGCAAGTGCTAGTTTCTAATGTTATCAAAGGATTCAAGTTGAAGAAACAGTTGGATGAAGAGGAGATGGAAAGAGAAGAACGGATGAAGCTTAAAGTAGAAGGATTGAAAAAGAAATTATATGAAGAATAAGGATACTTTTTGGTTTTTTATTCCATTCCAATATCATAAAACTTTAGCTGATTATCCTCTCTCTCTCTCTTGCTTCCCTTGCATTCATTATTTTCAGACATGTTCTTTTATTCTTCTCACTTTGGACCCCCGCTTTAATTACAACGTTTTCGATCTGGTCTAGGAACGTTTTACGAGGCCATCCTCTACTTACAATACCATCCACATTGCCTCTATATCTCTTTCGCTACTTTATTTTCATCCATCCTCTCTATTATCTTATTGTTGACTTAGAATCCGATAATACAAGTTTTTTAAATCTTTTTGTTCATGAAAACCTCATGTGGGGATTATCACTAATAAATACAAGTTTTACTAAGTTTGGGACTAACTTGATCTGTTTGATCTGTTTATGGCAGTATATTTATTTTTTAATTGAAAAGATTCCTTATTTGAACTCCTTTCTGCACTCTAGTTAGGCGCTAAAGAATTGTTGCTAAAAAGTAACTCGAGTTTAGATGGATGTTAACTTAAAGCTACTCTTCTTGGACGTTCTTTCTACCCACTAAATACATACATAAATATACTCACGGCCGTAAATCCCTAAAAGGGGTCGCCAGAGCTTCAGAATAAGAAAATTCTTCAGGCATTTTTGCAAAGTTGGGTTGGAAAAGGATGGTAAAATAAAGGTTCTTGGTGATGAGTCTCCAATCGCATCGCCCAAAAATCCCTGAAAAGCTCCAATACTGTTAGTCCCTCTTACGTACACCCACCGGAAGGAATGCTCTACTATTATGCCTTGCCAGTTAATTCACCCAATCAATCGAAAAACCACCCAAATTAGGGCGAGGTCATCAAATAATATGTTTCATAGAACAGTACAAAGTTGCTAGGCAATGTTCTAGTAAAAAAGCTGTTTAAGGGTCGCCATAGTTACTACTACTTAGTTTCGTCTCGAACCATTTATTCAGTGTGTTAAATAAAAGAAAATATGTCTTGTTTGCGATATGATAACAAAACATAATGGAATTTTATCACTTTGAAGATGAGCCTGTAAGGAAATATACTCTTCGTAATAGTGTTTCAAGGTACTACATTGAGATATAGGTGAGTATTGATATGCTGCTGATGACGTTGAACCACAAACATTTAAAACAATTGAATAAATTACACATGATGTTAAAAGAATAAGAGGTACCACTGCCACATTGTGTGCTTCACTTCTCCCTACGCTTAGCTTGTCTTGGAAAAATGTACATACATACATATACTCATGGCCATTAATCTCATAAAGGGGTAGCCAGAGCTTCAGAGCTAGAAACTCTTCAGCCACTTTTGGAAAAAAAAATGGGTAAGCTGTAAATTTAAAAGCATCAGAAAATGTTATATTGCTGGACATTGATACAGAAAAAAATTATTAGTAATGTAATTAACTTTAACGTTGTGCAGTTTCGGCTTCTAATAACACCAAGCCATTTCTTCCCGCGGGTTTCGTAAGAGGCGACTAAGGGTATGATTCTTTTTAAGTGGTTTTTGTGCGATGCATCCTTTCACATGCACTTAACTTTACATGTGGCTGAAAAGTAGGCAGTAAACGTCCGCTGCTGGAAAGAAACCTCCTAGACGAAGATCTTCACAAAGACCGATCATGTGTTGTCATCTTTCATTCAAGTCACCAAGTAGTGTAGAAGCGTTGGTTGGGGAACCTCTATTTTGTAATCTTGTTATCCATTTTTTATTTGCGAATACTTGTTATTGGCTTAGTTGATAACTAAATTTGTAAACACTTGTTGTATTATTTAGCTGTAAGTATTCCGAACTTATAAATAAATAAATAAATAAAAATCTTTTCCTCATTCAACTTCCGAGCGTGGCCGTGGGTGAGGAATTTTATGTTCTGAAGCTCTGTCTACCCCTTCTAGGGATTTATAGTCGTGTCGATGTATATATGTTTGTATACAATAATTCAGTCGCCTCAAGTAACAGGAATAACATAAAATGTTATACTTAAAAACGTTCCTATAAGTGCCTATTTTAGCCATATTGTTTATACCGTATCACCGAAGGGGTGGCAGTGGTACCGTAACCGCATCATCAGTCACCGTTGTGAGGGAATGAAGGTTCCTTAACCACACTAAAACGGCTATCTAAGGCTTGGTAAGATTTACCTACGGTGGTCTTACTTTGTGAGAAGCTGATGGATGCAGCTATGCAAGACTGTTCAAGGTCATGTTAAAGCCTGTGTTACCGACTAGTCTCTGAAACTTAATAACAAGAAAACATACACTAAGAAGAAATGACGTATATCTTCTTTCAGCTTCAATAAAAATGGAAAAATTGCTGACGTCGCTGTAATTCTGAGAAACCGAAATGATTGGTCCACATTAAATTAATCTAATTTGTAGGTGAGTAAGAAAAACACATTTTACAAGGCGTGTAAAACTTACTGTAAAGACAAAAATTGTTGTTTTAAAACTACTGCTACTATCATCCTGACTATGGTCAAGCGATCCCCGCCTAGGCCCCGTTGAGGAAACCATTAATACGATCAATGTAGATGTTTCCTTCGAAGCTTTAGATTTATGGGTTGTTAAAGATCACGCCATATATCACAAAAGGGATGGCACAGGTTCTAGTACTTCCAAAGATCAGGTCTTAATTTTCGAAATCTGGAATTAAGAGTACCTCCCACGGATGGCTTGGATTGTGCGTTTTTATTGATATGGAGCAGGGCGATCGCCGCTTGTGAACAAATACAACATACAACTCAGCAATTTAGGTTTCCTCATGATGCATTTATAATCTTTAATAAATATACCATACATATGACTGAAGAAAACACATGTTTGATACATATATGCTTCAGAGCTAGAAACTCCTCAGCCACATTTGGAAGTTGATAGGGGACAAGTTGTTTTATCTACTCCTAAATTTAAAACAAAATATTTTCAGCAGGATGGGTGCGTCTTGCACGAAATTGTTCTCATCTAGCGGAGTCCAGGCGGCGGGGTCTGTGCTGGACCGGGTCATCTCGCAGGCGTCCAGTGAAGACAATACTGTGCTTTATAAGTTGGCTGATTATAAAAAAGGTAATTGTCTAATTTTAAAGGTGTTTGCCGTGTAGTGCCGGCTTAGAATTGCCGTTTAGTACCGGCTTAGAATGTCGCTACCCCTTTCTACCCACTGATGTCGTAAGAGGCGACTAAGAGTATTGGGGCTTTTTATTGGATTTATGGGCGATGTGGTTGGAGACCCATCACCAAAAACCTTTATTTTTACCATCTTTTCCCCACTCAACTTCCAAAAGTGGCTGAGGAATTCATAATTCCTTAGCTCCGGCTACCCCTTCTAGGGAAATATAGCCGTGAGTATATGTATGTATGTCTAATTAACATACATATAATATACTCACGGCTACAATTTCAATTTAATCACGTCTTTCCAGGTGGATTACTCTTGGAGACATATACCAAAGGTGGAATCGTCGCTGCAGAGAAACTTATCCGGGAGCAACTTCTATCATACATGTATTTGGGAGGTCGGGGCCGTGTCATCAATAGGGCGGAATACCTTCGATGGAAGTTTAGAGATCAGGAGCAGGTACAGTTTTTATTACATATGCGCTGAGAAAACTATTTTTTGTTACTCTGTAACTCTTAGCTGACACGACACACTTCGTACTATTAAATTTGCTTACGACAAAGCTCAAGGCGTTTTTTTCGGTACTCTTAGATCAATAAAAAAAAAACAGTTTATTAACACACCAAAAATTACAGATACATAGTAAATTGATGATCCTTGCACTAGGCGGAGCCTGTATCGCAGGGATCGGTAAAAACAAAAACTACCAAAAAAAGCTTACTAATTAATTGTTTACAAAAAGAGATCTTAGTAATAAAATTGTTAATTTTACTTAATTTTAAGATTGTTAGACTACAAAAACATAAAAAATAATATAATAATAGAAAATAATATTAACTGCCACAAAGAAACAAGGTAAAAGGAAAAACAGTTATATATTATAATAACTGAGAGAGATGCGTGTTTGTGCGCGCGCGCGTTTATGTGTGTGTGTGTGTGTGTGTGTGTGTGTGTGTGTGTGTGTGTGAGTGAGAGTGTGTGTGTGAGTGTGTGTGTGTGTATGTGAGTGTGTGTGTGAATGTGAGTGTGTGTGTGTGTGTTTATTAAAGAGCAATATTAATTCAATACTTTTAACAAAGATTCCGCTTCATCAAAACTGATTTCCATAATTATAGCAGATACCTTCTTTTTAAAATCCCAGTTACCATAAGATTTTAAGTCAGGAAATTAGGAAATTAATTTATTGTACATAAAAGGGGACAAAAAAATTCTAAATCGTTGGCCAAAACTGGTTATAAAAGAAGGTACAGGAATTGTAAATTTTCGTTTTTTCAACAGTTCTTTATAAAATGGACTTTGAGTTATATTACGGTGAGCATACAACACTGCTTTCAAAATAAATAGTTTGCGTACGCTTAGAACTTCTGAATCTGCGAATAAAAGTGATGTGGAATGTCTGCGAGGTTTCCGGAGAAGGGTTTTTAGCACAGCCCTTTGGGCCCTTTCTAATATTATGAGGACTGAAACAGCACATCCACCCCAAATCAAAATGCAATAGTTCAGTACGGATTGGCACAAAGCAAATACACCATCTTGAGAACCCTTCCCTCAGTGACCTCTCGAAGAAGTTTCATAGCAAATATCAATTTTCGTACTCTAGAGGAAGTGATGCAGATATGCTCCTTAAAATTTAAATTTTCATCAATGTTAATTTCTAGATATTTGATATTTTTAGTTTTATTTATAGAAGCACATGTACATGGATGTGTTGATGAATTGACATTTGAGCACATTACATCGTGGATTTTTACAGTGGTTAGGTTCGAAGGTGGGGCTGACGACTTAGTCTTGACGCTTAACGTATCAAAAACGCACTCTTTGTCTTGAAAACACAAAGAGTGCGTTTTTGATACGTTAAGGCTTAAAAGATTTATTTTCAGCCAGTTTGATATTTGCGAAAGACCTAGCTGTGCAGTTACTTGTACATCCTCCCAAGAGTTCCCCTGAAAAATTATGGCAGTATCATCAGCGTAGCATACAATGTCTGCATTTAATATTCAAAAATGCATTTAATATGCAAAAATGCATTTAATATGCAAAAATGCATTTAATTCACATACATTATGTACTTGAGGAGCCTTATTGCCTCAATAACACAAACACCTTAACTGATCTTAACTTTCACATTTATAATATTAATAGGATTTATATAAATATTCCATCAGGTTCTATGAATCAGGGCGAGTTGGCTTTTTCTTGTAACATTCGTAAATACACCAAAATAAATTCCAAAAACTAACATAGAAAAAGGACATCATGTTTATTCTTAGTGACTTTTAGTTTCTAGCTGATTGTTTTTTTTTTATTCATCGAAGTATTTTATTTCCTGCTTATCTACCTCGACCCTACGTTTTGTGCTATTGGCCATAACTTTCGTCTTCGACCGGTTCATCATTAGTCTAACCTCAAGGCTTGCCGTGGATAGCTCTCGCAACATTCGTTGGAGCTCGGGTGCTGAGTGGGAGAGTAGGACTTGTCAATTTGTGGCCTCCGATATCGATGCCCTTATTCTCCCATAACTGCATTTTTTTATTTTGAATTCCAGGTGGTATTACCTATTGAAGCCTCACTGTCCCCGTTTGATCCGCTTTCAAAATGGCGCGACCACGTCGCTTGCTGGCAAATGTGCTACCGAGGAGTCCTTGGGGAGTCTCTGCTACATGTCCTCATCATTTGTGATACTAAGGTTAGTTGATAATGTCGATATGATAAAGTTAGGTGAACATAACAGTTTCCCAGTTTTTGCGGCTATGGCTTTATAGCGTGAGGGGGGTGAAGATGTAATGAGTTATCTCACCGGTCGGCGAATATAAAATAATAAAGTCACTTACAGTTTGACAGGTTTATATTTCACCGACACACACTATGAATTTTAGAAGGCACAATGAAGAAAGATTACACAGCTCAGACACAGACACAAATTAGGAAGACAGTCACATACAATAGCGAATAAAGAAGTAACAGTTAACGACATTAATAATATTCAACACGGATTAAGCTTAATTAGAAATAACACGAGAATAATACGAATGCTGTACGTATCGCGATAAGTGATTCACGACTGGTTAGGCAACGTTTCTCGAACCATCATCGCGGTAGCTCAAAACTACCCGCGAGAATAAAAGTTGTTAAAACTAGTGACGGGGTCACATCCCATCGAACCGCTTATCGATATGCAAATCGATTATCGACCGACTAGTATCGATCGCAATGTATATAATAAAAGTAAATATAAATACAACCAAATTAATATGATATATTAATTAAATTAAATGTATATTATAAATATTTATGTTTGTATGTTTAAGTATTATATATATAATATATTTATAATAATGATGTAGGTGTAGCCCACATCACCCCCTTCCAGAGACCATCATGGGCGATAATAATCTGGGAATTTGACTTGCCGCCCAGAACGTGTGACGTGATTTTTCGACATTTCTGGAATTGGTTGTGATTCGGTCTGGTCGTTAAGTATGAAGGCTGGTTTTACGCGATCTATCGATACTGTAATTTCCTTTCCGTTTCGAAGTATTTTAAATGTTTTATCGTCCCTCGCTAAAACTTTATATGGGCCTAAGTACGTTGGTTGTAATGCGCCACGTAATGCGTCTTCACGGAGGAAAACTTGATCACTGGTGGCTAATTCTTTATATATGAAAACTTTAGCCTTACAATGACGTGAAGCGGGGAAAGGTCGTAATTTTGATGTTATGTCCTTAAGGCGAACTGAAAAATCGGAAGTGTCAGTAGAACCAGCTTCAGCGGATTCGAAAAATTCGCCCGGTAAGCGCAGTGGTTCTCCATAAACTAGTTCTGCCGAAGAACTTTGGATATCCTCCTTAAAAGCAGTTCGGATTCCTAATAAAACCCATGGCAAGGACTCTGACCATTTACTGTTTCCATGACAAACAATTGCAGCTTTGAGTTGTCGGTGAAATCTTTCGATCATACCATTGCACGCAGGATGGTAGGCCGTGGTGCGCTTATGTTGGAAGCCAGCTGTTTTTGCCAAAGCGGAAAACAAAGCGGATTCAAATTGGCGTCCCCGGTCGGTGGTGATGTCCGTTGGACAACCGAAACGAGAAATCCAACCTGAAATTAATGCTTTGGCAACGGTTTCAGCGGTTATATCACCTATCGGTATAGCTTCCGGCCATCGAGTAAATCGATCTACGGCTGTCAGACAATATCGATTTCCTTCTGAGACTGGCAAGGGACCTATCAAATCGATATGGATTTGTTTGAAACGAGTCCGAGGCAAGGGAAAAGAACCTAGAGGGGAGGAAACATGGCGAGTAACTTTAGCTTTTTGACAAGCTATGCAAGCTCGTGCCCACTCTCTACAGTTTTTCCTTATCTCGGGCCAAACAAACCGTTCTGCATCAAGTTTTTGCAGACGCGTTAGGTCCGGGATGACTTAAAGAATGCAAGCTTTCAAAAACCTGCCTGCGGTGAAATTTGGGGACGTAAGGCCTAGTAGTCGGTGTACTGACGTCGCAGTACAGGGGAATACGACTACCAGGAACAGTCATTTTCTCAAGACGCAATGATGATGATCCTTCGATTAACAATTTGTCTAGCTCTGGATCGGATTCTTGAGCGCTAGCTAAAGTTTCTAGACTGACTGGAGCTCTTAGTTCTTCTATCCTCGACAAAGCATCAGCAACAATATTGTCTTTGCCAGAGATGTGCCGAATGTCAGTAGTGAACTGGGAAATAAAGTCCAGATGTCTATACTGCCTAGGCGAACAGTTTTTTTTCCTTTCATGGAATGCGAAACTAATCGGTTTATGGTCCGTATAGACAATAAAATGGCGGGCTTCAAGCATATGTCGGAAATACTTAATGCCTTCATATATGGCAAGAAGTTCCCTATCGTATGGCGAATACTTCACCTGCGATGGACTTAACTTTCGGGAAAAGAAAGCTAATGGTTGCCAGGAATTATTTTTAAGTTGTTGCAGGACTGCACCGATTGCCTTATCAGAAGCGTCTGTCACTAAAGCAAGTGGAACCGTACAGTCCGGGTGAGCTAGTAAAGCAGCATTAGCAAGGCTATCTTTACAGGCATTAAAAGCTTGAAGTGCTTCACCTTCAATAAAAACTGGGTGTGCTCCTTTCATCGAACCTGTTAACAAATTATTTAAAGGTGCTTGAATTTCAGCTGCCCCAGGGATAAATCTCCTGTAAAAATTTATCATGCCTAAAAACGCTCTAAGCTGACGTACAGTTTTAGGCACAGGAAACTCTTTTATGACCTCTACTTTAGAATCGAGCGGCTTGGAACCATTTTCATTTATAGAGTAACCTAAAAATGATATCTCAGATACGCCAAAAACACACTTTTCTGGATTTACAGACATACCGTACTCTTTCAACTTTGTGAAAATTTGACGTAGGTGCTCTTCGTGACTATGATGGTCACGTGAGAACACCAAGACGTCATCCAAATACGAATATGTAAAATCAAGTCCTCTAGTGATTTCATCCATCAACCGTTGAAAAGTTTGGGCTGCGTTTCGGAGTCCGAAGGTCATATAGGGGAATTCGAACAAGCCAAACGGTGTCGTGATGGCTGTTTTCGATATATCTTGCTCAAAAATGGGCACCTGGTTGTAGGCTTTCAGTAAATCAATTTTACTAAAAACTTTGCAACCAACAAGGCTATGTGAAAAGTCATTGATGTGTTTGATCGGATAACTATCGGGTATTGTACGGGCGTTAAGCATGCGGTAATCACCGCAAGGTCGCCAACCATTATCCTTTTTGGGAGTTAGATGGAGTGGGGAAGCCCACGGACTCTCCGAAGGACGGGCTGTACCATTAGCAAGCATGGCCTGGAACTGCTGTTGAGCAATTTTCAATTTGTCAGGCGCCAAACGACGAGGAGTGCAAGATACTGGTGGGCCTGGAGTTGTTCGTATGTGGTGCACTGTTTGGTGTGTAATATTGCGATGAATACCAGTTGGTCGAGTAATCTCGGGGAATTCGTCGAGAATTTTATGAAACCGAGTCTCACCAGTCATGATTTTTACAGATGCTATATTATTACACTTAACTAATTTAGCTATAGACGAAAGAGAAGTTGTGCTATCTATTAAACGTTTGTTGCGGCAATCAACAATCAAATAATAATGATTTAAGAAATCAACACCTATAATTGGCTTACTTACATCCGCAACAACAAAACGCCAACTAAATTCTCTACGTAAACCAAAATTTAAATTTAAATGTACATAACCATATGTAGAAATACTAGATCCATTTGCAGCACACAAGTTATAGTCAGTCTTAGCACGACGATCACGAAGCATGGACCGGGGGAAAACACAGAGGTCGCTTCCTGTATCGACCAGAAACTGCGTCTTCGAGGCTCGATCCGTCACAAATAGGCGACCAGTAGAAGTTGAAGGGCAGTCCGCAGTCGCCACTATCGACCGCCCCTGGCGTTTCCCGCCTGGTAATCACACGGAGATATGCATTTGCTGGCCTTTTCTGCAAACTTGGTATGGTACCAGCAAATGGGGTATTTTCTGTAGTTCGAATTTGAGCGTTTCGATCTAGGTGAAGAACGAGGACGCGCTGACCTATTCGATCTGTTGTGTGGTCTGCTGTTCCTCTCTGAAGCGAGCTTCTCGAATTGTCTCCGCAGCTCAGCCACTTCTTTGGTTAGCATTTCTATCGCCGAAACTTGACTTCCTTGACTAGCACTCGTAGATGCGACAACTGGTGAAGGAGTAGCAATGTCCTGTACACGATCGGCTAAGTCTGCCCGATCATCGATGGAAGATGTGGACGGTTGACCTGCTAACACCGTTTGAATCCCGTGTGAAAGTCGACTTATCCAAATCGTCTTCACAAAATCGTCTGGAACATTGATGCCAGCCAGGCTTTTAAGATGTCGTAAGAACTGTGATGGCTTACGATCGCCGAGCTCTTCGTGCATCAATAACTGCTTGATTTTCACCTCTCTGGATGCGGTCAATCTTTTAATCAATTCTGATTTAAGCTTCTGATATTTATCGGATGCTGGTGGATTAATAATAATATCCTTGACTTCCCTGGAAAATTGGTTATCCAGCTGGCTAATGACATAGTGAAATTTGGTTACATCGCTAGAAATTCCTGAAATTGCGAATTGTCCCTCGACCTGGGAAAACCATATTTCAGGCTCTTCGGGCCAAATAGGTGGAAGTCGTGCACTATTTTTAAAAACATCGATATGTTTCATCGACTCGTTCCCATCACTAGTGCCTGCGCGGCTGGTCGGTAATGACGTCACCACGCCATGTGCATCTCTGAATTCTTCTTCTCTGTCCATCACGTCGGGGTCACCAATATAGCGTGAGGGGGGTGAAGATGTAATGAGTTATCTCACCGGTCGGCGAATATAAAATAATAAAGTCACTTACAGTTTGACAGGTTTATTTTTCACCGACACACACTATGAATTTTAGAAGGCACAATGAAGAAAGATTACACAGCTCAGACACAGACACAAATTAGGAAGACAGTCACATACAATAGCGAATAAAGAAGTAACAGTTAACGACATTAATAATATTCAACACGGATTAAGCTTAATTAGAAATAACACGAGAATAATACGAATGCTGTACGTATCGCGATAAGTGATTCACGACTGGTTAGGCAACGTTTCTCGAACCATCATCATCGCGGTAGCTCAAAACTACCCGCGAGAATAAAAGTTGTTAAAACTAGTGACGGGGTCACATCCCATCGAACCGCTTATCGATATGCAAATCGATTATCGACCGACTAGTATCGATCGCAATGTATATAATAAAAGTAAATATAAATACAACCAAATTAATATGATATATTAATTAAATTAAATGTATATTATAAATATCGTTCCTACGCTTATGTATGGCAGTGAATGTTGGGTGTGGCAGAAGAAGCATGAAAGTAGAGTGAATGCAGTAGAAATGAGATCCCTCAGAAAAGTGTGTAATGTAAGGTTATGTGATCGTGTGAGGAATGATGTGATTCGTGAAAGGTGTGGTGTAAAAGATGATATTGTAAGAAAGATAGAAAAAGGAATGTTGAGATGGTTTGGGCACATAGAGAGGATGGATGACAGTAAATTGGTGAAAGAGATATATAGAGCCAATGTGGAAGGTAATGTTAGTAGAGGACGACCTCGGAGGACACATTTTGATCAAATAGAACATGTGCTCAAAAAGGCAGGTGTCCGCAGTATGAAGAATAAAAGAGCATGTATGAAAAGATTGATGGATGTAAACGAAGCCAGAGAGGTTTGCCAGGATCGTACAAAGTGGCGATCGATAGTCTCTGCCTACCCCAATGGGAACTAACGGCGTGAGAATATGTATGTATGTATGTATGTATAAATATTTATGTTTGTATGTTTAAGTATTATATATATAATATATTTATAATAATGATGTAGGTGTAGCCCACAGCTTCTTAACATAAAAATAGTAATAAGTTCCAAGACAACCTTGTCTCGATTCCAAGGATCCCCCTGCATTAAGTTATTCTAGATATTTTTTTCAGTACTAACTGAACCTGGTGACAGCAAATTAAAACAAGATGCCTACCGATATTCTGAAGAACCTGTGGTGTTAATATATAGATTGATTTCTCTATGCAAGAATTTTGCAATTTTTTTGGCAAAAGCTTAAAATAATATTTATTCTTACAGATTCATACAAGGTTGGCCCGCACCTTGGTGAAATGCTACCCGAAGTTAGCATTGGATGTCGTTGAAGGAGAGGAGTATTTAGGTATTAAAACTTCTAATAAAATACATCTGGAAGTAAATTCTAGTAATTTAAAGATCTATTGTATTGTATTTAACATTAAACGTTTATATGCATGTTTGGGTGTAATTTTGGTACTGAATTTAAAACCTGAACTGATCGGGATGAAATTCGGCATCCTCGGTTAGGTTTGGTAAAAATGATTGATAAGCTCAATGATATCTTTCTAAATCCGATATAGCGGACGATACAAGTTGCTGGACTTGATATAATTAATCGTGCACATGGGTATACAGAATTTAGATCTCAAATATGTTTAAACCAATATATATTTTCTACACAGGTGCCAGCTCTCTTCATCTCGCCATAGCATACAGCAACAACGAACTAGTCCAAGATTTGGTGGAGGCTGGGGCTAATGTTCATCAAAGGGCTATAGGTATGTTTTAATTTATTAAAATACCGAAGCAAAATGGTATAGTTCGCTATAAGCGAGATAACGTTTCGTTTGCAGAAATTAATTATTAAGGATAAAAAAACACATACATCAATTGTAAAAGGTCGTATTTGTATACCATCCAATATCGTGCAGGATATTCCACTAGGAATGAATAACTTCATATACATATGTTTTTGATTCCAGGAAGTTTCTTTTTCCCCCGCGACCAACAAAGCGATCCGCCGGCCCGCCAAACCAACTACGAAGGGCTGGCGTATCTCGGCGAGTACCCGTTATCCTGGGCTGCTTGCTGCGCCAACGAGGCCGTATATAACTTGCTGCTGGACTCTGACGCTGACCCGGACGCTGCCGACTCTTTGGGGAACATGATTCTGCATATGGTCGTCGTTTGTGATAAATTGGTGGGTAGTTGATAAAAAGAGAATGTATTAGAAGATTGATGAATGTAGACCAAGCTAAAGAGGTTTGTTAGTATTGTGCAAAATGGCTAAGGCTAACTAAGCTAAGGCGGCGGATAAGGATCCAGAATCTTTATTCTTCTTACCCAAATAATGTCGTGAGTAAATGTTAGTATGTATGTTGTTCAAAAGTCGCTTTTAAACTGTAGAATAAACTGCGATGGATCTTTCTTATTTTAAAAGAGGTAATGGTTAATTTATTGTTCTAAAAGAAGTCATAAAAATACATACATATACATACATACTCGTATTTTTATAGCTATAGATCCTTTGAAGGGGTAACCAGAGCTTCAAAATAGGAAATTCCTCAGCCACTTTCGGAAATTGATTGGGGGGTCTCCAACCGCATCGCCCAATAACTTCTTTAAATACACCATAAATTAAAAATAAATGCGTAAATGACAAGCACCTTCAGTTTAGGCACTTTCTTTCACTTGGCAAAATTGGGGCAATAACTGATATATTCAGTCTAAATAGTGTTTCAATTGATCTGCTAAAAGAAAGAACACAGGTAGTAAAAAATAGAATCCCACTTCATATTCCTACCATAATTTACTCCTTACACTGCTCCTCACAAACTCAAAACACAATTCCAGGACATGTTCGGCTACGCCCTCCGCCACCCCAAAGTCCCAGCTAGCAATGGTCGCATGAACAAAGCTGGCTTCACACCACTGACCCTGGCCTGCCAACTTGGTCGAGCGTCTGTCTTCAGAGAAATGTTGGAGCTATCTGCTCGGGAGTTCTGGAGATACTCCAACATCACTTGCTCGGCTTATCCTTTGAACGCTTTGGATACTTTGCTGCCGGATGGAAGGACTAGTAAGATTTTCATGTTTTTTGTATCTTAAATTAAGATCAAAACACCTTTTAGGGAAGTAATAAAGGACCACCTTAACAAAAAAAAGGTTCTTCTTAAGTTTTTGTTGTGTAATTTATTGTCAATGAACACTTTTTGAACTTTTTGATGGTTAAATATATTATCTTTCAATGAATGAACTTCATTGAAACTTTCAATGAAGTTCCGGGTTGTCTATCTTTCAATTTGAAAGATAGACAACCCGGAGATCTTCTAAACATTAGCTTGTACGTTGAGCACAAATACTGTAATCTTTAACTAGATATTTCACATACATGCCCTTCTGCCTTGTAAGATATCCAATTATTTCTTAAACTCCTCAACCCACAATCCTATTCGGTTAGAGTAAATGAAATATTTTTGAAAAAATAATCATGATATCAATCAAATCATGATAGTCCAATGGGTAGAACACCCGCCCGAAAACAGAAGGGCGTGAGTTCCAATCCCGGGTCAGGCCTACACCAACTTGTCTTTTCTAAAGTCATATGTGTAGTTAATTTATCATGGTTGTTAACGGTGAGGGAAAACATCGTGAGGAAACCCACATAGCTAAGTTGTACTTAGTCATGTGACAGTGTATTCGTACAAAAACGGCGATAGGCCTGCCCCCTAGCACGTGAGTACACTGTCCAAGCAAAACGGGGGTACCATCTCTGGACACTAGATGGCGCTGCCATGTGAGTTCAGAAGTATTGGTACCTCTGCCAACCCCTTCGGGGATAAACGGCGTTAACGTTTATGTTATGTTATATGTTATGTAATCTTATATGTTTTTCTTTATCACCTTTATTTTTAAAATAATATTTTCTTTTACATACATACATATACTCACGGCTGTAAATCTCTAGAAGAGGTAGCCAGAGCTAAGGAACTAAAAATTCCTCAGCCACTTTTGGAAATTCGAGTGGGGAAAAGATGACAAAATAAAGGTTGTTAGTGATGGGTCTCCAACCGCATCGCCCAAAAATCCCTTAAAAGCCCCAATACCGTGAGTCGCCTCTTACTTATTCTTACGTCTGCTCTTAGTGTTATTCTAAGCCGACAATACACAGCACATTCTATTATTACACAGCTATTTTCTTTTATAATTATTAATTTCAGATTGGAACTCAGCACTATTTATCATACTCAACGGAACGAAACAAGAGCATCTAAACATGTTGGACGGAGGAATTATACAACGCCTACTTGAGGAGAAGTGGAAAACTTTTGCCAGGGTGATTGCGTTTTTCTATGTGATGCTAATATAGAGTTATTTTGTTATGCGTTCATTTATTAATAAACATAACATAACATAACATAAACGTTCACGCCGTTTATCCCCGAAGGGGTTGGCAGAGGTACCAATACTCCTGAACTCACATGGCAAGCGCCATCTAGTTTCCAGAGAAGGTACCCACGTTTTGCTTAGACAGTGTACTCACGTGATAGGGACTCAGTCACATGGAAGCACAACTTAGCCATGTGGGTTTCCTTACGATGTTTTTCTTAACCGTTAACAACCAAGATAAGATAACCACACATATGACTTTAGAAAATACATATTGGTGTGTCGGAGATCGAACCGACGCCTCTCTGCATGATTAGCGCATGCTTTGACTATTGAGCTACATTGATTATTATATATAGTGCAAGGCAATATAAAGCAGAATTTGAAAAAAAATAATTCTGTACAATAAACAACAAATTTTATTCTAGAAAAAGTTCCTGAAACGTCTGCTCATATTAATGCTGCATCTCCTCTTGCTATCGGTATCAGTATATCTCCGTCACAGCAGTATCGAGGCAGACTCAGACCCTCTTTGGAGCGTTCAGGTGACCGATGTCAGAAGTGGGATACGGTTGTGCTGTGAAATCGGCACTATTATCAGTACGCTTTGTTACATTATTCTGCAGCAGGGCGATGAAATTAAGAACCAAGGATTTGTTGCGTATTGTAAGCAACTGGTAAGAATTAATAAATTTTTAAACTAATAAATTAATACTTAATAAAGTAATATTTCAAATATGTTTATGTCAGAAAAACACTGCATCCTAAGTTGAGCGGTATGGGTTCTGATTTATTTGAATAAAACTTTGGGGAAAGCAACATGAGAAAACCGGTGACACACATGAGACAACATGAGAAAAAAAGTGCCTAAGTTAAACTTAGTCAGATCACAAAACGGGGGTAATTCCCTCATACCACTGAAATACGTTTTGTTAAACGTATTTCAGTAAGGCCAAAAAATGTATATTATGTACACCAGACTACAAAATTACTTGGTATATTCAGAAGTATTAGTATTGGTACTTTTATTCGTGTTTTTTTTCTAGATCCACGAGCCAGCCAAGTTAATATTCCTTTGTTCCAACATGATCTTGCTCGCGTGCATCCCAGCGCGGTTGTGGCTCAGCTCGGCAGCCGAAGAGGCGCTTCTGATATTCCTGCTGCCAGGGTCTTGGTTTCTACTTATGTTCTTTGCTGGGTAATTTAAAGTATCTACCTATTTCTTACATAAGTAATAAGTAAGTAATAATCTTTATTTACTCCAAGTGCAAAATTTCACAATTCTCAATATGATGATGTAAATTAAGACTTTATACATTACAATAGTAACGTAGACGTTAGAATAGCACTACCCCATTTTTTCCCAGGGGTGATCGTAAGAGGCGACTAAGGGTATCGGGGCTTTTATTAGTGATTTTTGGGCGATGCGGTTGGAAGCCCATCACCAAAATCGTTAAGTTTTACAATCTTTTGCTTACCTATATTTAATGCTACGAAACCCCTCACAACCGACTCGGGCGGAGACAGACTCGCAGTTGATCATTCTTTTCTAGCAGTTTTATTTTATTATTATAGCGCTGTGAAGCTGACGGGTCCGTTCGTGACGATGATCTTCAGCATGATCACGGGAGACATGTTCACGTTCGGGATCATCTACTGCATCGTGCTCTTTGGATTCTCGCAGTCATTCTTCTTTCTGTACAAAGGTGAATTCTATGTCTTTCCATAAAGTTTCTCGCATATTGCCCGGTAAACTGTTTAATGCTCGGAAACTGCCGCAGTCGTTATTTAAAACGAATGCTTCGCGATACCAAATTGGAGCGAAGTGGTGATTGATTGTCGTGTACTCGCTTACATTGCTTCTGTTTACACAGTTATTTCCAATTAAATTACAAGGGAAAGCTTAAGGCCAATCATTTCTCAATGTTAACATCTATCTGAATTTTTTCTTCGTTAAATTCTAGTCCTCGATGGCTTTGATTTGACTACCGTGCCTAATTTGGTGGTGATCGGATTGACGGTTTAGGATAAGTTCTGTAACAAGCCATATACAAAAGTGGAGGAGTAAATGGAGCTTCGCTTTTATAATACTTAGCCCATCTTTATAAAATAAATAAATCGCTTTATTTTTCATTTTCATTTTTACAAAAAATTCATCTTTACGTTGAACCTTGCACTAGGCATGGCCTGTATCGCAAGGTTCCTATTTTATCTGCTTTATATTAAATTAAACAATTTAAACGAAGAACAAAGCAAAGAAAAATGATTAAAAACTATAATAAAAAAAAAGAAATAAGTAAACTCAAACAAATTATTAAATACTAGTGGATCGTCCCAGCTTCGCACGGGTAGCGTTGTTTTTTAAATATCCTTAGGTTTCTTTCTTTAGTCACTGCTCAAGCATTGTGAAATTCAGCGCAATGTTTTCAATTTATTAAATTTATAGCACTCCCTAAACAGTGTAGTTTGGTGATTTTTAATGCGCTTTAATGAACGGTTCAGTATTTCCGTTTAATAGCAAATTTTGGAATAAAACGCTATGAAGTATTTATAACAATCTAAAAAATAAATCATTACGTGTTGTAGGATGCAACTACTGGCGCCATCTAGTATGTTATATGTAAATTAGTAATGATTCGGTTTTGGTCACGGGCACGATGGCTTATTTTATGTATAATTTCGGTGTTTCTCTACCGATTTCTATGATTCTTTTTTTATTGAATAGGTAATAATGTTACCTTTTTTAAATTAGGGATGAGTGAGAGGTTTACAAACGTAAGAGTAAACAAATATAATCAGAATGTTCCGAACTGCTAAGCTATCAGGAATTACACGTGTTATTGTGAGTCAACCGTAAAAGATAGACATAAACTGTTGAAGATTTTTTTTTAGATAATTTTATGAAGAATATTTCCGTCATACATGATTTCTATGTAAGTTTAACCATTAAGGCTGCACACGCGACGGAAGCTTAAAAAATGTAGTAACTTCTCCCGTTTTCCCAAAATTTCCCAAAATTCCCCTTTACTACTCTGCTGGAAAGTATACAAAAACCTGCCTAGGAGTATGGAGAATAATTGTACCAAGTTTCGTTAAAATCCGTCGAGTAGTTTTTGTTTCCATAAGGAACATACAAACCGACAGACAGACAGACAGACAGACAGACAGACAGACAGACAGACAGACAGACAAAAATTTTACTGATTGCATTTTTGGCATCAGTATCGATCCCTAATCACCTCCTGATAGTTATTTTGAAAATATATTTCATGTACAGAATTGACCTCTCTACAGATTTATTATAAGTATAGATAAACTAAACTTAAACTTAAACTTATGACCATCATATTTCTTTTGAGCATTTTCGTAGTTTTTTAAGGCCTCACCTTTTTCTATTTTCTACCATTATGAGTATGAATGAGTTTTATTTTATTTGTCATATTATTCCAGGATTCCCAAACGTCCAAGGCACATTGTTCTCCAGTTACCCAAGTACTTGGATGGCGCTCTTCCAAATCACACTAGGAGACTACAGTGTGAGTTGAATAGTTTTCGTACATAATTACATATAATCACGGTTTTAAATCACAATAAGGGCCTACCCCTTATGGCATGGCATACTTAGAATTTTAGTATTAGAAAATTCTTCGCCACTTGTGGAAGCTAAGCAAGAAATTTTTTGCAAAATAAAGGATAGTAATTGGTATCCACTCTCCAGCCACTTGTGCCATAAAAGTACTTTAAAAGAAGCCGCGTGGGAAGAAATGGGTCAGTCCTATTCTAAGCCCCAATCAGACGCGAATAAATATTATATCAAAAGGAAATTACCGTAGCGTAGTGAGCCCATGAAAAGCAGACACATACATTCATTACATATGCATTACACTAGTATGATAAAGTTCCTATTCCTTTATTATCTCGTAAAATTTAAAAAAATGTGGTTTTCGGTTTTCTCCCAAGTAAAGCGGGGTCGGGAAGCTTATAATTAACAAAAATATTCTAACACAGTATTCAGACAATATAGTATTCATAATTATGTACAATGTTATAGAATTTAAATATTACTTTATTAAATTTATCAAAATCTCACAAAGCAAGTCATGCATTGTACACATGTAAGGTGCTTTTACTGAAAATTTATGTTTTTTGAAAAGCCATTATGTATATTAATGTAATTGTACTGTTTGTGTGCCTTAAGTTAAATATATAAATATATAAAGACCTCAGCCAAACGACGCGTCGTGGATCTACCACGCTAAACCAATCTTTTCCCAACTACTTGTTTTTACCTGAGGTCCTGGCTACTCGTTTTGGAGAATTAAAGCAGTGAGCATATGTGTTTATATAATAAAGACTCTTTTATGGTGGATCCCGTATAATTAAACAGAATTTTCACGCATCTAAAAAGAAGCACCCATATTTTTTTATTAAAAATGCTCTGTTATTCGTACAGTACTCAGACCTCAGCCAAACGACGTACCCCAACCTGGCCAAGACGGTGTTCGCGGTGTTCATGGTGTTCGTGCCGATCCTCCTGCTCAACATGTTGATCGCTATGATGGGCAACACGTATGCTCACGTTATTGAGCAGTCGGAGAAGGAGTGGGTTAAACAGGTATACTATAACATTAATAATTTGGTCTGTAGTTCTAAGCGGTGAAAAAATATATTTTTAAAATAGGTATATAAACATATAGGTGTATAACATATTTTTAAAATAGGTATTAACGGCGATGTCGGCGATGTGGCTCGCCACTCATCACGACATGGTTCCTCACGGGGCGAAAAGTGGGCTAAAGAGACCCGCTTTAGTACGATGAATGTGTGTGGAGGGATGCATGAAAAATTAGATGAAGTATCTTTGATTATGGAAGAAAGAAAACTAGATTTCACAACTTGGCCCATTTACAGCTATCTGGTCAGGAGTTGCTGAGAGTGACAGAGCTTGCCAAGGCGTGGGACTTCTGATATCTGAAAGGATGGCTAAGTGCATGAAAGATTATGCGTGTGTGAGTCCAAGGCTCCTATGGATAAAGGTGAAGGGTAGGGCTTGTCCGGATGCGCATAATTTGCGTGTATGCTCCGGACATGTCCAGATCACAATCCGAGAGGGAGGAGTTTTGGAATCTGTTAGACGATGTTGCGAATGGGTGTGATGAAAATGAGAAAATTGTTATGTAAGGATATTTGAATGGTTGGGTTGGTGTGTCACGCAACGGTTGTGAAAGAGTTTTAGGAAAGTTTGGTGATAAAAGAGTGAACGAGAATGGTGAGAAAGTGATTGATGTATGTTTGGAGAGGAATCTTTGTGTTACGAACACGTTGTTTGAACACAAAGATATCCATATGTATACTAGACAGAGAGGAAGCGAGAGAAGTATGATAGATTTTGTGATAGTGGATGAAAGGCTAAGAGCGAAGGTTGTTGACACCAGAGTCCATTGGGGCATTAACGTTGGCACAGACCACTTTCTCGTGATATCACGATTGAGGGGACTGTGCACGCGTTGGCGTCACAGGGCCAAAGTGTCTACAACTGAATTTGCGAGAATAAAAATGGAGAAATTGGAAGAGGATGAAAATATTAGAGATGAATATATGAAGAAATTGGACGACAGGCTAAGTTGCGTGGAGATGAAGGATGAATTGGAAATAGAAGAAGTATGGGATGTGCTCAAATCGTCAATGGCTGAATGTGCGACGGAAGTATGTGGATTGAGTAAAAGAACAAATAAACCACCAACAAGTTGGTGGGATAAAGATGTGAAAGAGGCAGTTGGAGATAAGAAGAAAGCTTGGTTAGATTTACTAGCGATTAAAGCTAGTAAACGAATGGATGCGAGAGTAACAGATGATGTAGTGAAGAATAGTGAAGATGAATATAAGAGAGTTAAGAATGAGGTTAAGAAGAAAATAGAAAAGAAAAAGCGTGATCTGATAGAATGGTGTGAGAGGAAACTCTCTGATAATTTCCGGAATAACCAAAAGTTGTTCTGGAAATATATCCGGAAAGAAAAGGGAGTTTCCCAAAACACGAGAGTGAATGTTGTGAGAGATGAACAGGGTGAATTGGCGACGGATGAAAGTAGCATAAGACGAGTATGGAAGAACTATTTTGAGGGACTCTTTGAAAAAGAGGATACATCCATTTCTTCGCCAATCGGCAGTAATGTTGATTGGAACGACGTTATGGGTGACTTTAGTGACAGTGAGATCAGTATGGAAGAAATAATGAAAGCAATGAAAAGTACGAAACTAGGGAAAGCGGCAGGGTATGAAAGGATAAATACTGAAATACTGAGGGCTGGTAAAGGGGTGGTGGCTTCCTGGTTGTACTTCCTTTTCAAAAAATGCTGGTCGAGTGGCAAAGTGCCACAAGACTGGTGCAAAGCGGTAATTGTGCCTTTATATAAAGGAAAGGGGTCACACCAGGAGGCTAGAAACTACCGTGGAATTAGCCTACTCAGCATTGTCCGTAAATTGTATGCAAAGGTTTTGATTGAAAGAGTGATGAAATGAAACGGATGATAAAGTTTGGGATGTGCAAGCAGGATTTAGAAAGGGAATGGGATGTATGGACCAAATCTTCTCTTTACGGAGCATCACCGAAAAGTTCTTAGCTAAGAACCGGAAGGTGTATTGCTCCTTCATTGATTTAGAGAAGGCGTATGATAGGGTGGTAAGAAAGTGTTTATGGGAGGTGTTATCCAAGTTCGGTTTGGGGAGTCGACTTATACGTGCACTGGTATCACTCTATGAGGATTCCAGTGCATTTGTAAGAGTAAACGGGGAAAATACTGACTGGTTCGGGATCTCTCGGGGTGTCCGACAGGGTTGTGTAGCTTCCCCGTGGCTCTTCAATTTGTTCATGGATGACTGTTTAACAGAGTTGCGTGAAAGTGATTATGGATTGAGAATGGGTGGATTCATCATTAAATGCCTCTTATATGCCGACGATCAAGTGCTACTTGCATCATCGGGGGAAGAGCTGCAAGAGATGATGAATATTGCATGTGCGTCTTTTGAAAAAAAGGGAATGAGGGTGAATATGGACAAAACAAAAACTATGGTTTTTGAGAGAGAGGTGAATATGACCGAATGCGTGATTGAGATTAATGGTAAGAAAGTGGAACAAGTGAAAGAGTTTGTATATTTGGGAAGTTTGTTTACTAGGGATGGAAAGTGTGATGAAGATATCGAGAGAAGAGTGAAAAAGGGTAATGCGGTAAATGGAGCACTGGATAGTCTAATGTCTAGTCGGTCGGTGTCTGAAAAGGCCCGAATGGCTGTGCATGATGCTGTCCTCGTTCCTACGCTTATGTGTAGCAGTGAATGTTGGGTGTGGCAGAAGAAGCGTGAAAGTAGAGTGAATGCAGTAGAAATGAGATCCCTCAGAAAAGTGTGTAATGTAAGGTTATGTGATCGTGTGAGGAATAATGTGATTCGTGAAAGGTGTGGTGTAAAAGATGATATTGTAAGAAAGATAGAAAAAGGAATGTTGAGATGGTTTGGGCACATAGAGAGGATGGATGACAGTAAATTGGTGAAAGAGATATATAGAGCCAATGTGGAAGGTAATGTTAGTAGAGGACGACCTCGGAGGACACATTTGGATCAAATAGAAAATGTGCTCAAAAAGGCAGGTGTCCGCAGTATGAAGAATAAAAGAGCATGTATGAAAAGATTGATGGATGTAAACGAAGCCAGAGAGGTTTGCCAGGATCGTACAAAGTGGCGATCGATAGTCTCTGCCTACCCCAATGGGAAGTAACGGCGTGAGAATATGTATATGTATGTATGTATGTATATTAAAGTAAGTGAAAGGAGTAGAGATGAGGTCCTTAAAAAACCGGCCAAGTGCGAGTCGGATCGCGCACTAAGGGTTCCGTACTATCATATATAGAAAATCCCGTTTGTGTGAAAATCATGGGAGCCAAATTAGGTAAGTAATTTGATTTATGACGTTTAAAAATAGAACTACGGGCTAGATCTCATTCAAACCAATTTTCGTTAGTAGTTTGTATAGTAATACACATCATATATTTTTTTCAGTATTATCATGCCCATATTTTAGAAGTTACGGGGGGGGGACACATTTTACCACTTTGAAAAAGTCTCTCGCGCAAACTATTCAGTTTTGAAAAAAAATATATAAGAAACCTCAACATCATTTTCAAATACCTTTTGATAGATACCCCACACGTATAGGTTTAATGAAAAAAAAAATTGAGTTTCAGTTCTATGTATGGGGAACCCTAAAAATTTTGGTTTTGTTTTTCAGATTTTATTTTAAAATCTTAATGCGGTTTACAGATTACATCTACGCACCAATTTTCTATAATGTAGTTCTTATAGTTTCGGAATAAACTGGCTGTGACATACGGACGGACGGACGGATAGACGGACAGACATGACGAATCTATAAGGGACCCGTTTTTGCCATTTGGCTACGGAACCCTAAAAATGAAATGTTAAATATGAGATCAAGTGTGATTCATGAAAGATGCAGTGTAAAAGATGATATTGTAATTAAGGAAGAAGACGAATGATAGGAAAGGCGTGAGTATATATATAAATGAATGAACTTCTAAGCACACATACCACTGAATGTGACGTTTTTATAAAAGATGTGTGGCAGCAGCAAAAGACCTAGTTCTACCAGGCATCATTTGATTCAGTATCATATCTTGTTCTGATATAAAGAAATCTTAGCCCTGACAATGTAAAAAATCACTAACCATACAAAACCTGGGTACACTGGAAACCAGGTTACAAAAGTGACACGTGATATACCTCTGCCACCCTTTTCCGGGATTCACTGCGTAAAAGTGTGAGTTTTGAGAGTTTAAATTACCTCTAATTTTAATTCTTATAATCCATCCATTGCAGTGGGCCAAAATCGTGGTATCTCTAGAACGTTCAGTCGCCCAAGAGGACGCCCACCGCTACCTCCAGGAGTACTCCATAGGACTGGGTCCCTCTGACGACCCCCGCTACGAACAGCGGGCCGTGATGGTTATCAAGTCTAAGGCCAAGACTAGAGCTAAGCAGAGGAAGGGCGCTTTATCGAATTGGAAGGTTTGTTTGTATATATCATGTTGTGTAATATTGGCTTAGAATAGCGCTGTTCGAGCGATGGGTGTTCCTAAGAGGCGACTAAGCACTGGGACTTATTAATCGATTTTTGGGCGATGTAAATAACTAAATCCCAAAAAGGAGGTAGGGGAAGGGCCCATCAACTTTGTTCACTGTGGAAATTATTGCCATGCTAAAGTTAGGTTATTATTATTTGTTGATGTTCAACCATGTTATTGTATTTCTACCTAAGTAACGTGTCTGAGGACCGCTAATTTATTAACTAATCATTCTTTATTTCACAACTAAACGTCCGAATTTCGGCCGATAATTCTGAAGCCTTTACATTCAAAACATACATATACTCACGGCTATAAATCCCTGGGAAGAATAGCCAGAGCTTCGAAATAAGACATTCCGAAATCACTTTTGGCAGTTGAGTGTGGAAACGATTGTAAAGTAAATGATTTTGGTAATGAGTCTTAAACTGCATCGCCAAAAAATCACTTGAAGAGCCCCAATACCCTTAGCCGCCGGAATAAATGGGGACGTGCTCTTCTCAGTCACTACACAGCATTGAATCTAAGCGTATAAACCAATAAGACCAGACCATTAACCCAACATACCCCCAGCGCGTCGGCAAGGTGACGATAGCAGAGCTGCGGCGGCGCGGCATCTCGGGCGAGGACCTGCGCCGGCTGATGTGGGGGCGGGCCTCCATCTCCAGTCCCGCTAAGAACCCGCTTAAACCGTAAATATACTTTTAAAACGTTTATTTGTAAACAATATACATTATACACATGCAACGAAATACTCATAACTATATAAGTATTCGATATGATACATACATACATATACTCATGGCTGTAAATCCCAAGAAAGGGAGCCAGAGCTAAGGAATTAGAAATTCCTGAGCCACTTTTGGAAGTTGAGTGGGGAAAAGAGGAAGAAAACTCCCTTAGTCCCTTAGTCGCCTCTTACGATCACCCACGGGTAGAAATGGGGTAGTGTTATTCTAAGCCGACACTACACAGCTTTACTTTCGATATGATGTAACTATATATAGCTGCTAAAGCCAGTTTCGTTGTAACACCAACGATACGTTTGTTTCTACCATCTTGTCATATCAACTTCAACTTCCTGTAGCTGGGGAGTTTCTAGCTACACCTTTTTGGAATTTATGGCCGTGAGTGAATGTATGTCTATTCTATTCTGTTGGTGGGAATAGTTTACCAAGAATTATAATGACCCAACAACATTGTTTCAGTAAAATCCCCCCGCCCGATTGTGTTCTTGGAAGTCAAGGTGTGGTAGTGGGGGTGGGGCCAGCTCTGACGTCGGCTTTGGACGTCATGACAGTCACTCAGGACTTGGACTTTAGCTCCGGTAAGATGTTACACTAATTGGGAAATTATTTGAAATTACCTTATGTATACTGAAAATCCTTTGTTTTACAATCTTTTCCCAACTCAATTTCCAAAGCTGTCTGAAGATTTTTTTATTCTGAATCTCTGGCTACCCCTCTTAGGGATTTATAGCCGTTAGTCTATGTATATATGTACGTAAAATCCTAAAAAAATCGACATACTCGGAAAAAATCAATGAAAAGACCGATGAATGGTTCAAAAAAATGTCGGCAATCCTAAGTTTGTCCCGCGCCTCATAATTTATATTTAATAGCATAATATAAAAGTATTTTTAGTGAAATACTAAATAAAACCAATGTAAGCAAAAGTGTATGTGAGTGATAACGTGTCGTTTACTCCGACATACATAGATTGATCGAGTGGGCGCTGTCAACTACTTTAAGCTACCAAATCACTGCGCTCTTGTAAAAATGAAAAAAGAGACCCTTTTTAAAAAGAAATCTTATATTATATTTTGAATAAACTAGATACGTAAATACACTGGATTTAAAATGTAGTATGTTATGTAGATGATTGGATCGGGACTGAACGTGGTGGATTGGAATCGGTAAGGGAAAAAGAGCTGAGTCAGGATTATGTTGAGTTCAGTTAGTTAATGCTGTAAATGGATGAAAGGAGTATAATTCGGCAATGCAGGGTGCATAGGGTGGATATAACGGCTCTCAACCGCTCGATTGATTTCGACCAGTCAAAAATACGTGTTAATTTCACTATAATATCCCCACACGACTTCAAAAAGTAGCTGAAAAATTCAGGAGCTCTGGTTATCCATTTTTGTATCGGTGAGTGTACGTATGTATTAAAAAACACGTGCAGAAAAGAACGGTCTTGGTTAACATTTATCTAAATGCCTATGTGTGAAATTACTCAAACCCAAAAGTTTACGCCGTATATCCCCGAAGGGCTTGGCAGAGGTACTAATACTTCTGAACATCACGTGACATTGCCACCTGGTGTTCAGAGTATCCACGTTTTGTCTGAAATTATTGAACCACAAATCTTACTGTCATATATATATTTATAGTGTTCCTTTGGTTAAGAATGAATTATTTCTATTTCTATCTTTCAGGTCCAGAACTACTTCTAAAACAGCCAACTCCCGATCTCCTCGTCAACGGCAAGACTTCAAAACCGACCACTACAGCAGCAACAGGCACCATAACATCAACGGTAGTGCAACCGAAATCTGTCACCATTAATATGCCAAGTACGGCAATACAAACGCCTGGGCAAAATACTCAAGTTTCTACAACAGCAACTAATATTGTCCCAGGACCACTTGGACAGATAAATGTGACAGCGCAAGGGAATAATTTGCAAGTGCCGTCTCAGGAATTCGAAGGAAGACAAGGTCAGTAAAATGTTTTTAGGGAGGTTTCGTATTCTTTGCTTCTTTTAGCACATGGTGATTGGCCATGCTGGACATTATTTACATACATACATATACTCACGGCTATAAATCCCTAAAAGGGGTAGCCAGAGCTTTTAGAGCTAGAAAATTCTTAGCCACATTTGGAAGTTGATTTGGGACAAGATGGTAGAAATAAAGTATTGTTGGTAATTGGTCTCCAACCGCATCGCTCAAACACCACTAAAACAAGCCCCATACCCTTAGTCGCCTCTGAAGACACCCGTGGGTCTATAAGGGTAGTGATATTCTAATTATTTAAATTTAAAGCTATTTCTTCACAGTATTAAATAAGATATCAATGTTTATTACTGTTAGTTACTTGTCTCCAGAGCCTGCCAGACCCATCACCAAATGTTTTTGGTGATGGGTCTCCAACCACATCGCCAAAAAATCACTTAAAAAGTCCCAATAGCAAATAAATAACTTTTCTTTCTTTCTTTCAATATCCTTAGTCGCCTCTTGCAATCTACCATGGGAAGAAATGGGGTATTGCTATTCTAAGCCGACACTACACATTTCATTATTTATAATTTGTATTCCATGCCCCAAGAGTATATTTCCGTAGTTGCTATATTCTAAAATGTAGGTCTAAAAAAAGTACTCACCTGTTGGCCACACCAAATACTTCTACTCTGGATTTGCTCAAAAAGCAGAAGGAACATACATACGTACAACATATACTTATGGCATTAAACCCCTTGAAGGGGTAGCCAGAGCTAAGGAATTAGAAAATTCTTAGTCACTTTTGGAAGTTGAGTAGGGAAAAAATTATTTCTCTGAAACTCTAGCGACGCTTTTTTGGGATCTATGGTCGTGATTATATGTATGTATATATTTATAAATCGAGATTTTCAAGGGTATGTTTTTTTTGTTTGACTGCCTCCGTAGTCTTACGATTAAGCGCTTGGTTTCAAGCACGGAGGTCTCGGGTTCGATCACCGGGGGGTGGTACCCATACAAATTAAATTTGTAAGATTTAACCCAGTTTGGAAGGATATTGCAGGCTTGAATCACCTGATTATCCGAAAATTAAGATGATTCTGTGCTTCAGAGGGCACGTTAAGCCATCTTCGGCCCCGGGTACTATTACGGTAGCCGGTACTATTACAGTACCCGCAATTGGCCAGCGTGGTGGACTATGGCCAAATGGCCCTATATATATAGGGTAGGCTCGAGCCCCTTGGTGGGGACATATATGGGCTGTGAGGAAGGGTTATTTGCTTACGATCATCACCACTTATTTATTGTAGGTCCGGAAAGAAACGAAGTGTACCAAGACTATCTGTTCGAGTTAATAAAGCTGTCGGAGTCTCCGCAACGGAACGATAAACAGCTGAAGATACTGGCTGAGGGTGCTGCAGAACTGGAACAAGTGCCCGAAGTTGATATTAATTATACAGTACGTATTGTCTTCATTTTAAAACTTACTTTAGAAACTGCAACCGTGAATGCCCAGTAAGTTTAATGGCTACATAAAGTAATAAACCGTGATAGCTCAGTGGGTAGAATATTTATTTATTTTTAGTAGGAACATCAACAGCGACATACGAGTAAGTAATGATACACAGTTAATAATAGAAATCCAGTTAGGCCAATAACAAATGTTCACAGATGTACAAAAAACATATCTAACAATAATCTCGTTTTTACGTTATATTTGATGAGCCTAGAACTTACAGAATATTACTAAAAGTTAATAAGCAAATTTTCAACACATGTTTTTTTTTACAGCAAGTAACTCTAACAAATACATAAAATTTCAAGAGGAAATAAAATAGATATTAACAACAATATTTAAAGCAAAAATGTTTTGATCCACGATATCTCAAGGGTGTGTGTATGTGCATGGGTGTGTATATGTGTGCGTGCGTGTGTGTGTGTGTGACATATATAAAGACAATATCGTGCAGAAAATCCCGGGTCGGGCCTATATAACTCCCGCGAGTTAACATGACACCTGGCTCGACAAACAACCCTCCCCCCGCCATCCCGCGCAGCGCCCCGCTCTCGCCAGTAGCGTTAGCATCTCTGGACGTGCGCGAAATGTGTCACTTCAGTGAAAAGAAAGATATATATCAATTGGGGGTACTGAAGTATATCTTTCATTTAGTTTACTAGTTCATTTAGTTCAGTTCACAAAGAGTCGAAGAGTCACTGAAGCGAGATATCTGAACTATTAGTATGTGAAGTATGATATTGATGAATTGATAAGATTCCATTCAAAAACTACAATAACGATAATAATACATACAATATTTAGAATTTCTTTAAAATTGATATTTATTAATAAGTAGCCTTGTCTATCAACCGAAATGAATAAAAAATGCTATTAAGTTCTAAAATAACATATGGGTCAAAATCAAAAGGCCAAGTTTTTTTTTTGAAAAAAAAAAGAATCGTGTAAATATTTTTTCTTAAGTTTTTATTGTTTGAAAGACATAAAAACATTCAGAAAATGAGATCAGAACAGATGAACACATGAAAAATTGTTGCCGAACTTGCCTCCAAGTGGCATAGTTGTGAATGTTGTGATTGATAATGCTCCGTACCACTCAACGCAATCCGAAAAAAATCCGTGCCAGTCATCATTGAAGAGTGACATGCAAAGCTGGTTAACAAATAATAATGTAAGTTATGCTGCAAATATGACAAAACCAGAGCTATATCAAATTATAAGATTGAATAAGCCAGAAAAAAAATGTGGTAGACGAATTATTAAGAGAGCACGGCCACGAGGTCGTACGTCTGCCACCCTACCACTGTGATCTTAATCCGATCGAATATATCTGGAATTTGATCAAACAAAGGGTGGCAGACAAAAATATCGATCAGTCGGAGAAACACATTGAAAAATTAACTAAAAAAGCGATTGTTTCCATAATTGCTGCTGATTGGAAAAAGAAGGTAAACCATGTACAGAGAGAGAGACTTGAAAAAGAATATTTGGTGCAAGATCGACTGCAGGAAACAAGGGAAAGGGAGTTTATTATTTCACTTGGGGGTGAAGAAAGCTCCGACAGAGAAGCGAGCGAGGGAGAAGAAAGTGACACTTCTATTATGTCAGGTATTGAAGAAATGAGTGATGTTGATGAGTAATTATCTTGAAATAAATCTATTTAATATTATATGTTTGTTTAATTTCTATCAGAAGTTAATTATTCTAGCTGTGTATATTATGTTAGCTGTGTAGTGTTGGCTTAGAATAACACTACCCCATTTCTGCCGGTGGGTGTAAGTAAGAGACGACTAACGGTATTGGGGCTTTTTGGGCGATGCGGTTGGAGACCTATCACCAACAACTTTTATTTCACCATCTTTTCCCCACTCAACTTGCCAAAAGTGGCTGAGGAATTTCTAGTTCCTTAGCTCTGGCTACCCCTTCTAGGGATTTATAGCTGTGAGTATATGCATGTAATTATACTATTTATTTAACGTATTTTGATAAGTTATTACGATAGATGTAATTTGATAACTATTAATCACAAATAAATATATACAGAGTATAAAGTAATAATCAGTGCTACAGCCAAAGGCTTTGTACCCATTGCGAAGGCAATGTACCCAACATACTGAAAAATATCTGATATAAAAATAAATTTGCAACTCAATAAAAAAATAATTGTACCCCATTTAAAAAAGGTCAGCTGACTTTTATGCACTTAGTACTTTCAACAAACGTCAATCGAGCCAGGTGTCATGTTAACTCGCGGGAGTTATACCAATTATTTTTTTCTAAAGTCACGTGTGTAGTGTGGTTAATTTATCATTGTTGTTGACGGTGAGGGAAAACATCGTGAGGAAACCCACATGGCTAAGTTGTACTTGACAGTATTGTGTATTATATATGTATGTATGTTTCATTCAGTCAACTGAACACCCAATCCCCATTTGTCCAGAACCGCAACCGCAGCTCCCGGCAAGTGGTGGCGGGCGCCATGTCCGGGCTGTTCGGGGTGGGCACCGCAGCCGTCACCGACAGCTGGCGACGAGACCGACACGATCATAGTGACAGCGATCATTTGCCTGGTATGTACTACTGTTTTACGCCTTTCTTTCTACGAGTGGCGCGAGAGGCGACTAAGGGAATGGGGCTCTTGAATAATAAATAAATAGCCGTCACCACAGCCGTCACCGACACGATTATAGTGATAGCGATCATTTGCCTGGTATGTATTGTGCTATTTTAGGGTGTGTGTAATATTTGCCGTATAGTGCCGGCTTAGATGGCACTACCATTTTCTACCCACGGTTGTCGTTATAGGGTATGGAGCTTTTTAAGTGTTTTTTTTACTTATTTCTACTTTATTTATACTGTTACGACATCTGTTCGCAAGTAGGAGATAGGATTTGCCACTACTAGATAACAGATGGCGTTACTAGTATTTTAATAAGTAAAAAAAGGAATTACTAGATGTTTCTCGAATATCGACTTTTCGAGAATGTGGTACTAGAACTTTCTGTAATATTCGCGTATTTGAGATTTGGCATATATAAAGAGCGACGCGTGCTACGGAGTTATTCGAGTGCGAAGAACTAAAGCGAGAACAAGCGAAATACTAGAGCGAAGAAATTAAATACGACAGTGCAGTGATATACGGATTACGGAAATAAGCTTAACGGTGTGGACAGTGTTACTATAACGGAGTAAATTAGTGTTGTTAATTAGTGCGAGTATCGATAGTTAATTATCGATAGTGTTTGTTGTGTTGTGTAAAGTGCGTTATTGGTCAATAAATATAATTACACCTTATTGCACGAAAGTGTGACTGGTATTTATCAAATTAAGAACCCGGTACGTAACAATTGGTGACAGAAGTGGATTTGAAGATGCCAGTTATACCGAAGGAAGACGGAAGAGAGGGTATGAAGACACGCGCTCAGAAAGCCGCAGAGGGTGAACAGCTGTCGGAAATGAGGTCATCGGTCACGAACCCTCGGAGTGACATTCCAGAGGAGACGTCTGCGGTGACTAACGCGCCGTCTACATCAACGGCGCCGGCGGCCGCAACTAATACTGACTTGGCGATGATAGTTGAAATGTTGAAAAACATACATTCGGAGGTACAGGGTGTTAAACAAGAAGTTCGTGAGTTGCGCGAGGAACAGCAAACTAAGTTCTCACAAGTTCTCACTGCGGTCAATGAAGTCAGTGGTCGGGTGGTTACTGTGGAAAAAGACGTAGAGCAGATGAAGGAGCAGGTAACCACTATTGAGAAAGATATCGATGACATGAAGACCGACTTCCGCGGAATGGAGAAAAGGGTTCTGCAGCTTGAATCACGACCGGTCAAGGTTGTCTCCGGTGAGAATGTAGTAGCTGTCCATGGTCCTCGTGTGAAGGTTCCTCCCTACGACGGAACAACATCCTGGTCGGCGTATAGACATCAGTTCCAGACTGTTGCGGCTGCCAATGGTTGGACTGATGAACAGTGTTTGACTGCACTGACGGTGGCGCTCCGAGGTCAAGCACTGTCAGTAATAGAGGCGCTGCCGACTCCGAGTGGTGGTTTCAAGGACCTGCTGGATGCGTTGGAGTCTCGCTATGGAGAGCGACACCTGGAGCACGTGTTCCGCGCTCAGCTGCGTGATAGGGTCCAGCGTTCCGGAGAGGGACTTCAGCAGTGGGCCCTTGAAATCGAGAAGCTCGTCCGCAAGGCCTATCCCAGTGTAGATCCGGAGACGGTGGAAATGAACCTGGTGCAAGCATTCGTCGACGGCATCAGAGATATCGAAGTGAGAACAGCGGTGAGACTTCAACACCACACGTCTCTCAAGGATGCCTTGGCGAACGCTCTAGAAGTTGAAGCTTGCCGCCAGGATACGCGCCAAACTCATCGACTTCGTGAGATTGCGGAAGCAAATGAGGACGTCAAGGTCATTAAAGCACCCGTCGGAAGGAGAACTGGACCGATTTGTTATGGCTGCGGGAAAAGGGGCCATTTGAGATTAAGTTGCCCGCTGAGGGAAAGAATGCAAGATGTATATTCCCTAGTGCGTGAAAATGGTTTACATGCTAGTGAAAAGATGAAAACCAGATATGACCGTAAAGCTAACACGCCGCGTTTCGAAGAGGGTATGCTCGTCTGGTTACACAATCCAACTCGCCAGAAAGGGAAGTCCCCTAAGTTACAAAATAGGTGGGAAGGACCGTACAAGGTGGTCACTAGAATAAACGATGTAACGTACAGAATTCAACGCCAACCCAGAGGGGCTTCGAAAATAGTTCACATCGATCGACTTGCGAAGTACCATGGAAGCAATAATACTCGGGACGAGTATTAATGTAAGGAGGGGGTAATGTTACGACATCTGTTCGCAAGTAGGAGATAGGATTTGCCACTACTAGATAACAGATGGCGTTACTAGTATTTTAATAAGTAAAAAAAGGAATTACTAGATGTTTCTCGAATATCGACTTTTCGAGAATGTGGTACTAGAACTTTCTGTAATATTCGCGTATTTGAGATTTGGCATATATAAAGAGCAACGCGTGCTACGGAGTTATTCGAGTGCGAAGAACTAAAGCGAGAACAAGCGAAATACTAGAGCGAAGAAATTAAATACGACAGTGCAGTGATATACGGATTACGGAAATAAGCTTAACGGTGTGGACAGTGTTACTATAACGGAGTAAATTAGTGTTGTTAATTAGTGCGAGTATCGATAGTTAATTATCGATAGTGTTTGTTGTGTTGTGTAAAGTGCGTTATTGGTCAATAAATATAATTACACCTTATTGCACGAAAGTGTGACTGGTATTTATCAAATTAAGAACCCGGTACGTAACAATACCATCTTCTTTCCTATTTAAATCCAAATGTGGCTGAAGACTTTCTAGCTCTGAAGCTCTGGCTACACCTTTTTGGGAATTATGGCCGTGGGTATATGTATATATGTATAGTATCTCAGTTTCATTGTGTGCTTATATTATTCGTATTTATTTATTAAATAATAATCGTGTATATTTGTCGAGCAGAGTCGGTGTTACTAGGGCGGGCGTCCAGAGCTCGCCGTGCTAGGTCCTCGTCGCGCCGCGCGCCGCCACCGCCGCCGCATCTCTACGTACCGGCTAGGTAACTTCAATTAAATATACGGACACATTGTACACAGATCAAGTTAGTCCCAAACTAAGTAAACTTATTTAATGGGATATATTTAATATGTCTGAGGTTTCTTCAATCACTGCTCAAGAACCACTGTTCTTATTCAAAATTAAAGCTACACTGAGATTTGAGATTTTAAATGTGCTTTAATGAACGGATCAGTATCCGTTGTATTAAGCAAATTTTCAGCTTGAGTTGAAGTTGAATAATACGCTATGAAGTATTTATAACAATCTTAATAAGAAATAATTTTATTTATATCATGTATACGCTTATCTGCTTATTTCAAGTATAATTTCGATGTTTCTCTACGAATTTCTATGATTCTTTAAATAGTTATATATTGTTAACTTTTTAAATTAGGGATGAGTGTGAGCAATATAAACGTGAGAGTGAACAAATATAAACAGAATGCTCCGAACTGCTAAGCTATCAGGAGTTACACGTGTTATTGTGAGTCAACCATAAACGATAGACATGTGCTGTTGCAGAATGTTTTTTAGACAATTTTATACATAATATTTCCGTCATACATGATTTCTATGTAACTTTAACCATTAAAGCTGTACACGCGACGGAAGCTTAAAAAATTGAGTGACTTCTCCCGTTTCCAAAATTTCCCGAAATTCCCCTTAACTTTGATATTTCCCTTTCGACTCTGCTGAAAAGTATAACTTGTCCAGGAGTATGGAGAATAATTGTGCCAAGTTTTGTAAAAATCCGTCGAGTAGTTTTTGTTTCCATAAGGAACATACAAACCGACAGACACAGACAAAAAATTTACTGATTGCGTTTTTCGCATCAGTACCGATCACTAATGACCCCCTGATAGTTATTTTGAAAATATATTTCATGTACAGAATTGACCTCTCTACAGATTTATTATCTATACTTATAATAAATCTGTAGAGAGGTCAATTCTGTACATGAAATATATTTTCAAAATAACTATCAGGTGATGATTAGGGATCGATACTGATGCCAAAAATGCAATCAGTAAAATTTTTGTCTGTCTGTCTGTCGGTTTGTATGTTAGGAGTATGAAGAATAATTGTACCAAGTTTCTTTAAAATCCGTCGATTATACGTATAGATAATAAATCTGTAGAGAGGTCAATTCTGTACATGAAATATATTTTCAAAATAACTATCAGGTGATGATTAGGGATCGATACTGATGCCAAAAATGCAATCAGTAAAATTTTTGTCTGTCTGTCTTAAACAAAAACTACTCGACGGATTTTAAAGAAACTTGGTACAATTATTCTTCATACACCTGCGCAGGTTTTGGTATACTTTCCAGCAGAGTAGTAAAGGGGAATTTTGGGGAAAACGGTAGAAGTTACTCCATTTTTTAAGCTTCCGTCGCGTGTGCAGACTTAATGGTTAAACTTACATAGAAATTATGTATGTGTATGACCTAGTATAGTATTATATTATCTGTGGTATGACGGAAATATTCTTCATAAAATGATATTTAAAAAAATCCTCTACAGTTAATGTCTATCTTTTACGGTTGACTCACAATGACACGTGTAATTCCTGATAGCTTAGCAGTTTGGAACATCTTGATTATATTTGTTTACTCTTACGTTTGTAAACCTCTCACTCATCCCTAATTTAATTATTTATAAAGTTTTTTGTAAAGATAAAGATACCCATAAGAGTTTTACATGACATAGTATAGTAAGTACAAACATTACTGATTTACTGTAGCAAGTCAACGCGTTAAGTGATGGCTTAGTAAGTCTTATTTAGCTTATCACACTACTCGTAACCTAACTTATAGAATAGAAAACTATCTTTTGTTCATCACAGTTAAAACATTTTACAGAAACTATGTCCTTAAATAGAAGCACAATTGGCAGTCTTATTGTTTAAGCGATCTCTTCCAGATAACCTTTGAAAGGTGAGATCAACACGTTCATTAATACAATAGGTAGAGACATAATAGAATGGGAGTAGCAATTATTGTACACTACATTGAACAAAAACTTATCTTAATTAGACTTTTGTTGTGCATGAATGAATCCTCATGTGGTGATTATTCTAATAATCAACCAAGGAAAGAAAAAACTCGACACCTGTAAGGTATTAAGAAGCAAAGAAAGTAAAATTTTGCATCATTAGTGGTTACTTGGCACTATAGCTCAGTTGGCAGAGCGACCGGGGCGTAGACCGGGATGTCGCGGGTTCAAGTCCTGCTGGTGTCGAGACTTTTCATTCCTTGATTGATTAGTAAAAACTTAACCACTGAAATTATTTCTAGTTAACAATTGATTAATTATAAATTGTTAAAAATTAACACTATTAAACAAATATAGTTTACACAAACAAAAATTCATAAAAATACACACATATATCGAGTACTATACTATACTTACACATATATACATATATTGAATACCTAAATATCTACTGAATCATCTACTTTTACATGAAATGCTATTACTATATTTATAAAACACACACATACAGATATTAAATTATTGTAATAGATACACACTCATTTGCAATCTTTTACTATAATACATTAGCTATATTCAGGGAAACAGGGAGGGTCTATACTCATGGTTATAACTCCTAAAAAGAGGTAGCAAGAGTAACGGAGGTAGAAATCATATTGATTGACTATATTAAATGTATAGCAGCCGTGATAGCCCAGTGGGTAGAACACTCGGTTAACGTGCAAGCGACTAGTGTTCAAATCCCGGGTCGGGGCCTACACCAATTTGTCTTTTCTAAAGACATATGTGTGGTTAATTTATCATGGTTGTTAACGGTGAGGGAAAACATCGTGAGGAAACCCACATGGCTGAGTTGTACTTAGTCATGTGACAGTGTATTCGTACAAAACGGCGATAGGCCTGCCCCCTATCACGTGAGTACACTGTCCATGCAAAACGTGGGTACTCTGAACACCAAATGACAAAGTCACGTGATGTTCAGAAGTATTAGTACCTCTGCCAACCCCTTCGGGGATATGCGGCGTGAACGTTTATGCTTATTATGCTTATGCTTATTAAATGTATGTATAGATAAAGATTTGTACTCGAAGTATTATTTATTTTATGTTACAAAAAAAAACAAGGCAAAGATATTGTATTTGAAAGTCTTTATTTAAAACATTGTAATATTCAGCTCCTTTAATTGAAAATCTTGTGGATCCCTAAACTATACAGCTTGGGTATTTTATCAAAGACATTTCGATAAAAATTTAGTAATACACATATCTTATTAATCAATCAAAAGAAATTTGCGACTTAAACTAGCGATATCCCAGTCTACGCCCCATTCGCTCTGGCGACTGAGCTATGGTGCCAAGTAACCACTGTTGCGAAGTTTGTCTTTCCTTGCAATTTGCCACCTCACTGGTGTTGTGTGTTCAAACAAGTTGTGGGTTCAAATCTAGCTTGTATCGAAATTTATCTTTCCTTGATTGATAAGTAAAATAATCCCCAGGTTCCATGCACAGCTAAGTCTAATACACACATCTATTTAATAATCATTAACATATTTTGTTCGAAGGTCCATGTATTTAGTCGCATCGGAAAGCAGTGCAGTAGAGAGCGATGCACCGAAGGACGATCAAGGATTCGGCGATAATTCGTAAGTATTTCAATTACTTTTTATTCCAGTACTCCACATAAAAACATATCGACATATGTTTCTAAAAATATTCCTTGAATAAATTCGCGAAATAGAACATCCCTCGTATAAACCTTTGATTTTGAATTTTTTAGATGTGTATTGTTCGCCTATACTTCAGTCTCATATGCTTCAGGAGACTAGCACGAGCGCTATTTTATCATCACTTTGTAGGTTAGAATGAGATAAAAGTATAAGATACTATGTGAGTGCGAAAGAGGAGGCTGTTTTATACCACGCGTTATCTTATCTAGTTAAATGGTCGATCGTGCTAGCCTAGCTGATGCCGGCTACCGAGTCAGATATAATTCCGGAGCGTACTTAAAATTCTAGATCGATGATAATTGTAATTATAATGAACACTAGACATTAATCAAGTAAGCAAATAAAATTTCCGACACCAGCGTGACTCGAACCCACGTCCTCGTGTATACGTACGCATGGATTGTGGTTGTGGCTCAATGTAAGTCAAGAATAGGCTATTTGACTGTAATAAAAATATACATTTCTTTTATTTCACTAGTCTTAATATATCTTTTTTGGAGCAATATGTAAAAATGCGAGATAAAAATATTAAATTATTTCACTAAAATCTGTCTTCTAAAATAAGTATTTTCGATGCAACTGTCACGTGACTAAAAACGACCGTGATTGGTTATTTCTATAATGACGTAGATCGCGCATAAACTGACTGTGTATCGCTTCGCTCATTGGTGTTTAATGCGGAATTGACTTCATTTGTGCTACAGCCGCCATATTAATTAAAGTCGCGTTTTCGCGGCACATTTGAATATTGCAATTTCTTTTTCGATTTTTTTAATAAAATAGCTTAAATAAAAACAGAAAAATATTTTTTTAGGGCTCCTCATAAACAAATTAACACCGTAAGATAGTTTTCAAAACTTAGTCAAATAGCCTATTGTCCATGATCACGTGTTAGAACGTATCATTTGTTTGCTACTCTTCTCGAGCTCGTTGTAAGCTTAATGTGATTCAATAATCTCCGTGGCCAGTGGCGTAAAGTGGAGTATACGCATGTATCTTTTATCTTAACGGTAATGTGCATTTATATAAAATAAGTTGTTACATCGATTGAAGAAAATATTTTATGGATATGGATTTGAGCCAAAAATATCGATTTTCTTGGAGTTTTGAGATAGAAAATCCAGATTCTGCGTATGAACAAGGCCAGATGAACAAGAAATATAGTCCTTTAAATACAGTGCTTTAAAGCGAATTTTTAAAAAACGGAAGAGCTTTAAAAAACTTATCTGGCAACCCTGCATTATTAAAATGGTGACGGTCGTTTTCGCTGTATGTTGGCCATTATATCGTTAACTAACTTACTTATTCTCATGCTTATTATTCTAGGCAGCGACTATCTATTACCACTTTACAGGATTCTGACCAATCTCCTTCGCTTACCTCGCAATTTTTCACACATACATATTTTTCTCAATTCGGACTCCCGCCTTTCTAGAAACATTTTAAATTTTACAGATAAATGTGTAGCTGATTTATTGGTTTAGCGAACTTGATCACTATCTGCATTTTATTATTTTCATTGCATTGGTATTATATTTTTGAATGTAGATGAAGCTCGAGACGTTTGCCAGGACCGTACTAATGGCGTCAGTATATGTATAATATACTCGTATGTATGTATCAATATATGTATGTATCCATTGTCATGCCAACAATGCATTGCAACAATATCAATGATGCATTGGCCTCCATTCATTTAATATTTACGGATTACACTTTGTCATTTTTAGTAATAGCAGTTTTGCCGAGTAGTGCCGGCTTAGAATGTCACTACCCCTTTCTACCCACGGGTGTCGTAAGAGGCGACTAATGGTATGGGGTTTTTAAGCGGTTTTTGGGAAATGCGGTTGGAAACCCAACACCAACGATACTTTACTTCTACCTTCTTGTCCCCTAACTCTGTTCGAAGCTCTGGGTACCTCTTTTTGAGATTTATGGTCGTTAAAGCTTCTCGGCGTTCATGAACCCGGTTTGTGGTATTTGGGAGATACAAGTATATTTTCCTTACAAGCCAAGCATACAAAGTGCAAAAAGTCATGTGATGTTTAAAGTGGAAGTAACTGGTACCTCTGCATCTGCTTTATGGAAATATAGCGAGAAAATTTTGTAATCAACTACTAAAGCTTATTAAGAAAGGTTGTTTATCTTTTGAAAAAACACTCAGTCAAAATTATATCGTTTATTAGTAAAATTATTTTCATTGCATGCTCTTAATTCACAAAACTGAAAAATATTTCATTTAAACACTTGATTACAAAAACTCTCTCAGAGACTTGTACTCACATATATTATGTCTAAATAATTCTTGAAAACAATGTATTAATTTATTTTTTTTATCTTTTTTCAAATCATTTGAAGGATAACAGAATTACAACTTTATTTATAGCTACATCTTCTTTGATCTGGGGCTGTTGACAATGCTATTTATCATCATCAAAATATAATAACAGATTTTCACTTATATTGATCTATACTAGTACAGAGTTTTAGCACAAATGAAAAAGATTTGTATAAAACAATAGGTACAAAGTGGTAATTTCCAAATCAGGTAGCTCTTTTTAATTTTGTATAATGTATAGTGTTACAAAATAAATTGAAGATAATTCAATAGGAACATGGCAAAACAGAGAGTTTTTATAAATAAAAGACTATGAGCTGCAATGATACAGTTGTTACATACTTTTAAGAAATCTAATAATGTAACTATTAGCAAAAGTGGACACATTTTGTCTATTTCTTATTATAATTGTGTGAACAGAAATTAATATTAAAAGAACCAGAAACACTTAGGGTTCCCTGGGCTAATATCACTGGTGAAAGACCCACCGAGACATTTAAATAATTATCATTGCTAAGACACTTTCTTCACTTGGTCTCTGCATTTACATTATTTATACTTGACTTTTTAGAAAACTAATTATTTCACTATCTCTTAACTCTTCAGGTGATCCTGTTACAGTTTTAAAAAAAATTGCCATTATTCTACCAATAGATCTTCACTGGGTGACTTAGGCGTCCCCTAAACATCTAGCTGACAACTGGTCTTGTAACCTACACACATTAAAAACACTAACTCTAAATACCAATAAAATGAAATGTACTTTTTTACTTAGTCCATTCAGCCAATTGAAAAGTAAATATTCATTACACTACCATGATAAACTAATGTAAAATCATTTAGTTATTAACTGAACCATGATGTTGCCCTGTCACTTCATCCAAAGTGTTTTCCACAGTTTCATACGTCACAACTTCTTCTATAGTTAATCCACTAAGGTCCGTATCATCATTAAGTTTGTTCTTCAAGCCATTTATAAGTATTTTATTGATGAGAAGTTCAGCATGATACCGTTGGTCTAGAGCCATTCTTTTGAGTTTCAATGCAACATTGGCTCCAACTGCATCAAATTCCTCATTTGAGGTGTTATCATGACGGTTGTCATACTCAAATTCTTCAGGTTCGTAGCTTGAATCTTCATACTTCTTTTTTCTCTTGTTGTCATGAACATATTTTATTTCAAATTGTGGGTATTTCTTCTTTTTGTATGTAACTTCATGCTCCTCTCCAGGAGTACTAATAGTGGCATATTCTAATCCCTCTTCCTGAAAGTTAAATAATTATATTTAACACACTCTTCTGAGTCTAATCATGTTCTAGACCTAATCATTTTAAAAGTGGATATGCAATGTGACTTAATTTCCAACCATAACCAACCATCCCCTATTTTAAAATTGGGACCCACTTAAACTTACCCACTGTTAGTGTTGTGTTGTGTGTAGTTAGTTAGTTTGTAGCTAAGACATAACTTGCTGTTAGTCTAATTAGAGACTGATATGGTATATAATTCAAATGTGTGATTGTGTTCTCAAAATAGCTCTGTTTGATTACTTGACATGGCAATGTATCAAACGTCCCTGAGACTAAAGATGTACTTGTACACAGTGAAGTGGTGTACTTAATACAATTAAGTAATGTAGCTTAGTCATCCTGCTCCTCTGTTTTTTTAAGAATGGTAAATTATGCTTTTAATGATTATAAAATTTAAGCATAATTATTGAAACTTACACAACTGGTTTGCATCACTTAATGTGTTAGGTATATGGTAATCACAAGTTATATTCACTTTTTTTTTAAATTTGGGTTATTAAAATATAAATTTAAAACCTATTTTTATTTTAAATATTTGAAATTATGATGTGACATACATTTTGATGTTTTCTATATAACACATAGCTTAGCTACCAGTAAGTAAAGTTTGATAAGTGTAAGACATATCAGCAGTAAATTTCTAGCACTCCATTATCTATGAAAATACGCAAAAATTAACTTGCGGTCTGGATGGTCCAGGTATATCATATTACGAAAGAAAACATAAATGAACGATTCCGTAAAATGAATCTTGTTAAATATGAAAAAATAACTTACCATTTTAATATCGGTTTCTGAAAATTTGAACACGTTGTCAAGGAATCTCAGAGCATGGAACTTCCAGTTGGTTGGTATGTATTGGTAAACTTCTTCTCCGTCTATTATCACTTTCGAATTCAAATACTTTCGTAAGCATTTCTTGTAATTCGTCCTCAAAGTATTTATTTGCTTTCTAACCATATCACGGGTCGCGTTTGGACATGTTGGCAGTAATACTTGCAATAACTCGTCGTAAGCTTTGATGCGACTTAATTTGTTGCTGTATAGCGGGTTTTGTGGATCCCACAAAATCGGACGACGCTTATATTCAGTTATAAATTGCCTGCTTACAGATTCCGGCAGAACGTAAACAAAAGTTTCGGATTCTTCGTCAGACATATCAATTCAATAATAATTGTCAATGAGTTGGATTATAAAATAATTCTGTCAAACAAAACCTTTACGCAATGATTGATTTGATTGATTTAGTTAGTCAACAAGCAAAAGCAAGCAAGGAAGAAGCGTATCCAATCCATAGACTCTATGGCATAGAGTATGGGGTTGCCTTGCCTGTTTTTTTCTTGTAGATTAAACAAAATTAAAGAAAATGGCTATTACGCGGCAAAATTAATAAAATAAACCAAAAATTTATACCTTGTTTCAATGTTAGTACATACAGTACGTACGTACAGTACAGGTATACATTTTTGACTCTCTTGTTAGGCGTTTCCATTTCGATAAAAATAGAAATCCAAATCGGACGTATAAAATCATCAATGGCAACACTAAGACCACGCCACGCGCTGTTTTATATCGATTCGAGATTTTACTTTAATGAAGGCAAAGATTTAAACTATTCAGCCTTGCGGTATCCTTTTTTTAGGTACTTGAACGGTGGTGGGGAAGACATTGCTCGTCTAAGAGCTGCTCGGCCTCTTTGTATTCAAAATGCTGCAGGAAATGGTCCTTTAGAGCATTCAATGTACGTCACAGGTAAGAAAAGACATTTGAAATTTCTAGTTATTTATCAAATTGGACCTTTTGGCTCCTCCAATAGACTAGAACGCGTACCTAGTGGGTTTTACTAAATAGGTATGTTCAATATTTTAGTACAGATACATAAGGAGGATTTACATTATCCAATGCAATCTGATCCACGTGCATAATAATTTACTTTTATGTTACTTCGTACAGATTTGAAGAAGAAATTTGGAATTGCCCCAGGGATCATTTAAGGACTCTAAAAGTTATACTCATAAAATATTCTATAAGTGTTCAAGATTTTTTAAATGATAAGGATCCAACGCTCACGTGACCCTGGCCTTATAGATGAGTCCTTCCTCGTTAATCCTAGGAATTATTGTCTGATGAGGCCTATTACAACCACGTATAGTGATTGCTTCTTGTGGTGGACAATCTGTTTTAATTATGTCCGACTAGTGTTGGTTCGAACTATTAGAAAATCTTTAAAAGAAAAGGATAAAGACGGGTCTCAATCGAAAAATAATTATTGTGTGTCATACACTAGAGCACCTAGCGTTACAGTTCTCCAAAATAAATAATGCGCATGTAGATCTTCGGTAATTCTCGTAAACCGGAAAAACCCGAATAATTTAATCGTAAGCGCCCTAAACTATGCACTTGCATTTTGCAACTTAAAGTGATACGAGTCAATATCATGTGTCCATCAATGTCAATCGTCTTTCTTTACATATTGTTGGTGATCGCATGTGTTCTCTCTGTGTGGAATTATATAGAGCTGATATCATACGCCTTTCTTGGGTTTGTTTTCAAATGTGAATTTAATTTATCAATATATCCCCGACTTTTGTATTAGGCTTGTCATAGAACTCCTCTTAAATGGTTGATCCGATCACAGTCAAATTTTTCACGATGGTTCAAGACATCAAGGACAAGGTTTTAAAAGTACTATACAATTTTCGAAGTAAATTAATCCAACAAAGATTGTAGCATATTCGCAACCGTGTGGACATCGTCGCGTTTTGGACTTATCGAACATCAACATAGAATCATCGAATGAAATTCCGTTACTGATAAATTATGACATGCACTTACCACTCTATATACTATCTCCCGACGCTCTTGGAACACGATCGTTGCAGAATAGTGACTAAGATTTCTATTCGCATTATTAATTTTGGAGAACTGTACTTTACTACGATCGATGTAAAGTTAATGTTTCGATTTAACTAGCCATCCGCGGTAATGAATTGTTGATCAGAGACATAGATGTTTCTAATACTAGTCTGCCTGGGGCCCATCCTATTAAAGACAATAAGGAAACCTTTGTTCAGTATATTCTATGATAAGAATCATCATCAGCCAATAGACGTCTGCTGCTATACATAGACCTCCCCAAAGATTTCTACAAAAATCAGTCCTGTGCTGCACTCATCCATCAGAAGGAAGATAATGATCAATTGATCACCCACAGGAATGGTTAAGAAAGAAAGGGATTAAAGCCGTGAGTATATGTATGTATTTACAACGGTAAAACAGTTTATTTTTTACCCAGGCACGAAAACAGATTGTCTAGTTTTGCATTACGTTACGAAACATTTTAGTACAGACCGGATATTCTCATCTGCGTCTTAAATTGCGTGCGTTAAGCTGGCGTACCATGAAGCTGTATCGAGCTGGTTACTATGTCAAAAAACTCTGCATAAATAGTGCCTAATTAGTGCAAAACTAAAAAAAATAGTGCCTCTTTAGTTTAGGAAATAAACACCATTTTCACTGTGTACGCTGGCGTAACGTCAAGCTAGCGTACACATCGCCGTACTCGAAAACGGCTAATTGTAAAGCAACAGAGTTTACACGAAAAAACTCTGCCTAAATACTTCTCCCGTTATGCAAAATTTCATAACGATTGATCTTGTAGGAACAGAGATATTGAACAAAACTTTTTAATGACATACCGTTCTGGCGTTATGCCAGCGTACACAAATAGTGCTTATAGAAAGGGACCTTTTCTTTTAATAAACTCTATATGTATAAATAGTGCGTCAAATTCTGCCCCTCTTAGTGTAAAAACTTTATGCAAATACGCAGTGGGTTAATTAAAAATTCTGTGTTAATTTCTGTTCATAGTACAGGTACAGGTATGATGAAAAGTGCTTTGTATTTTTTTTCTAAAAATTATAATTGAAACTGAAACGTGGGTCAAACACCGATCTAGGAGAATATTAACTTTATTTACCTATAAATAAAGTTAATATTAAGGAGGATATATATATATATATATATATATATATTTATTATATAATATATATTTTTAGGACCAGGACATCTAAAATCTAGTATACAAAATAAAGGGTTGAGTTAACTTTTTAAATCAATAGCATCAAGAATTACATAAAATAATAATTTGTGAACTTACGTTATAAACTGACTGCCACTGCCACACAAATAACAACAAAATTGTTTCAATTGAAACAAATTTTAACACATGGTCCGTCCGACACTGATGAGTATATTAAAAGTAAAGTAACATTCAAATAATTCAAGTTCAAAGAATATTTAACTTAACTGGCAACAATTGTTTCGTTTTTTTGTTGTCATCCGCAATGTCAACTGCAACTGGGCGCAATTCGTATCCACTCGAGTTGAAAAGTCTGTAACTCGAATTCGAACACCGAATGGAACCGACATGGAGCTCATATTGCGATATATGTGCAAATAGTGTATGGTATCACTCGTAAAATAATTATATTTATGTATTATACTTAATACTGGTGCCGTACAGTGTTGGCTTAGATTCTCACTCACTACCCCTTTCTACCCACGGATGTCAATATAGGCGACTAAGGTTATGGGGCTTTTTAAATGATTTTTGGGCAATGCAGTAGGAGATCCTTGACCAACAATACTTAATTTCTACCATCTTGTCCCCTATCAACTTCTTCAATTGAATAAATTTCAAAAGTAGAAGCTATATTATGCTTTGTCAAATTTTCTCTTATTTGACAGAATTGCAACAGATAAATATATGATTTGCCTGTTCAAATTTTTAAAGAATTTCAGCTAAGGAGATGGGATAATTTGGACAAAACTCAAAAAACATTCACTTGCCCATCCAGTTAACTCGAATAACTTAATTCGGGTTAACTCGAGTTTGGCTTTTTCCGAGTTGGTACATCACTACCCGTCGCCTGCGCTTGTTGATCACCCCCACCCCACTGCCTGCTGCCAACCCAACGTTCAAACGCGAGAGAAAAAGTATAATAGTCCAAGTCCATTTCACATTAGCATTTAAAATTATGCTTTGTTGTAGGTAAAGATACTTATTTAATTTATTTATGTCAAAACACATCATGCCTAACAAGTAACTTCTATTAGAAAATAACGCTATATTTCGGCTATAATTACCTACATAATTTCATTAGTTATACATTTTGATCGCGTCTGTACATCTATTCATTTGTTCCTAAAACTTAACATAGATTTTTTAAATCTTTCCACTGCGTATTTGCATAAAGTTTTTACACTAAGGGGGGCAGAATTTGACGCACTATTTATACATATAGAGTTTATTAAAAGAAAAGTTCCCTTTCTATAAGCACTATTTGTGTACGCTGGCATAACGCCAGGACGGTATGTCATTGAAAAGTCTTGTTCAATATCTCTGTTCCTATAAGATCAATCGTTATGAAATTTTGCATAACGGGAGAAGTATTTAGGCAGAGTTTTTTCGTGTAAACTCTGTTGCTTTTCAATTTGCCGTTTTCGAGTACGGCAATGTGTACGCTAGCTTGACGTTACGCCAGCGTACACAGTGAAAATGGTGTTTATTTCCTAAACTAAAGAGGCACTATTTTTTTTAGTTTTGCACTAATTAGGCACTATTTATGCAGAGTTTTTTGACATAGTAACCAGCTCGATACAGCTTCATGGTACGCCAGCTTAACGCACGCCTTAAATTCACTGCCTTACTGCATCATAGTTTACTGTTGCACTACGCAACTTATGAGTATGGTCGCTATGCATTTACACTTATTATAGGTGCGTATCAGAGTTCAAATGGTTCCATAATACATATACTTATTGAGTCTTTTCAATCGATTAAGTCACGTCCTAATGTTGAAGAAGTAAGAACTGCTTTGCACGTTATAGATCGAACATAACTGTCCGTGAGCGCACCATGTGTTTTGAATTTTATATATAACAAAGAATGCTGTCAGCGTAGATTATATGACGCCCCATGATCATAGGAAATATGGGGCTTTTTAAAATATTTATTGGTAATTAGCCACGCCACGTGCACGCCACTACCGATACAGGCACTAGTCACACTCGTTGAAAACGTTCTTAGCGTTTATTAATTTGTAACAAATGTATTTAATGCCTGCGTTCGTTTAAATTTATCCTCATACAATAATAATTTTTAGGTTTGGGGAGTGGAGCTGAAGTGGAAGGTGCAATGCCAACATGCACAATTAAAAATGAAAAACGGATGAGACCAAAGACTGCAAGAGCAAGGCGTAATCGGTAAGATACTATTTAACGTCTGATCTAAATAAGAACAAAAAAATAATTTAAAATGTAAAAAAAACAATGGCGGACCAACCATATTGAAGAAACCCTATATATGTACCACCAAATTCAATAACAGAGAAGGATGTTAGAAGACAAGTCTGAAAAAATTAAAAGGAATGTACAGAAAACAGTACCTTATTTTCACTTATCGTAATTTTAATTTGCTCTATATAGTACCAAATTGATATAGATTCATAAAAATAGGCCATTCCAGAAGTACCTATAGGAACAAAATCGTCATAATGACTTCTACAACCTAATCAATATTCTACATACATACATACTCACGGCCATAAATCCCAAAATGGTGTAGCCAGAGTTAGAATCACCTACTATCGTTTAAATATTTGTTTAGAGATGCTACCATAGCCTACATGCATAGTATGTTGTTGTACCATGGAGGAAACCACATTGCTGTTAGAAAAGGTTTTGTTACGTATTTCTGTTCCCTACATGCTTGGCAAATTTTTAAAGCTTCTTTTATTCTTTTGTCTGTTTAATTTTTCAAAATAATTATTAAAAAGACAAAATAATTATTAAAGAGTATACACACGCCGCCCATCAAGCTGCTCACTTTGACAGCTGTCACCTCCTTATATTCCAAAGAACCATTTTGGTGGTCATATAGCCAGCTTGGCATGTGTGCGTGGGGGGACAAAATTAAGTAAACATTTTCTAACCGCTATGTGTATAGACCATTCACATTTATTTTACCTCTGAAATCAATTTTCATTTATGTTATGTAAGCATTACTTGCTGTGAAGTGTGTCTAGTCTAGTGTTTTTGTTACTGCTTTCGATATTATAATAAGGTATATCATATAGATAAGGATTCAGAGTACTGCCAGAAAAAATCTCTTAAGCGGGATTTATACAGGGTAAGTGCGCAAGTCAGTAGCGGCGTCAGACTGACTGACTTCTAAATATTCGTGTGCGAATATTTAAGTCAGCGCTGACTTCAACCGCGCTGTACTGACTTGAAACAGTTCACATTGGGTTTTTTTCGGGTCAGCGCTGACTTGACTCGAATTCGGAGTCAGTTACTTACCCTGTATAAATCCCCCTTTATGACTAGAAGTAAAATAACCGTGAACGAACTGTAGGAGCACCTCAATATTTACACTTTACTGTAACGGTGTTTAATTCATACTTTTTGTAGTGTTTCACCAATCACGGTATCCGGCGCGGGCAGTCCTCTCGAGCCGTGGGCTACGGCTTCTCTCTCGCGGCTATCTCGAATGATCCGCTCAACCAGCGCATCATCAGCATCACTCGTCTCTCAATCATCATCAGACCATTCACCACAAAGATACTAATAGAACGATGTTGAGTTTAACTCATTTTATGTTGTGTTTCAATAAAAGGATTCGAAATGATACTACAAATGGTTTTATTACGTCTTTATTAACCTGCTCTTCCTAAATTGTGTAAACAAGATGAAAATATATAAAATTAAAAATGGGCACACGATAAAATGATAAATCAATTGAGAAAAGTGTAAATATCTATGAAGAAACAGAATACACATTTAATTTTAAATATAAAAGAGACATTCTATAACTAGTGTTTCGATTATAGTATAGAGGCAATAATATTAAAATTATCATGAACATATAAATCACGTATGGATAATGTGAGAGGGACAAATATAATTTGAATCATGACAAAGTAATCAATGTCAACCAGAAATGCTTACGAAATCAGGGGTAAAATTATATAAAAACGTCAGTTTAAATAAAAATAATGAGCAACAGAAAAAAAACACGTCTACTGTTTTATGTATTAGAAAAAACACAAGACAAATTGTACACAATAATTACAACCGTGTACGTTATTCGTGGCAGTCGTTTATTCTCCTTTAAGATCAATTAATACTAAAACAGCTAGATCGATTCGTCAAATTTCATCAAAGATCAATTAAGCGAAAAGTTTTCTTTTTAGATATTAAGCCGAAAGGAATAGTCGAAATCCTGAATTTTCAATATATATTCTTACATTGGCACTTTACCTAGCCTTAATTGTTTAATGATAACTTCATAAAGATGATTAAAGATTTTGCAACATCAAAAATCATTAAGTAAATGTTTTTATTGTAACGCCGCGGTTGGTGTGCTCAGATTTGCTTATTGCATTAAATGTATGGAGAAAGGATTTTATACTTGTTAAAGTTTGGCTGCAAACATGAAGTTACATTTTTGACGAGTACTCCAAAAGACCTCACTTGAATAACAGATGATTCCCATAAAAGCTATATAGTTATAACATTATTGAATACCGCAATATTGCGATTGTCAAATCGATCAGACTGTTTTATATATAGAATTTTGCATTTTTAGTTACGCATTCATATTGGCACAGTTAGCTGCAATACCATCGCAACTTATTCAACGAGTTTTATTCATTTTCACTTACCATAGTTAGCCATTGCCTTATTTTCCGTTGTGTAGTCGTCATCAACGTTATAACTTCGCTTATTTTGTGGTATGTGCTAGTTCCTTTCATTACTTTATTATGTCAATCCCCCACCTTCAACAGAGTGACATGGGTAAGCATAGCAAAAGACACCACACGAAAATTCCATAATAATCAAGTACATAGTACATACATGGTAAAATAAGGACATCATATTACACCATTTTAAAATGCACATAGTAGAAAAATATTAGTTATGAAATTAGGACCAGAAAATACATTGAAATTGCCATCATAACTAAACACCTTATTGAATAGAAAGTTGTGTGTGGTTAGCATTGGAAATGTTTGTAGAATTATCAATCATAAATTTTATGAGAGAATGATAATGGGACCCAAAAACGTAATTCATATTAGCATCAGCACATTTGATAAATCAATTAATAAATTATAGAAATTATCACAGTAGATATAAACGTTCCTAACACAAGGGATACTCACCGGAGAAAGGAACTGTGGAGAGAAATCATCATAAATAAAATGAACACACGTCAAAGAACATACACTTTATATCTTAAAAATTAGTACATTGACTCGGGCGGGGCCCAAAGCGGTATCGAGGTTGCGACAATTCTTAGTGAGAGATTTTGCAAGGAATGTACATTTACATTACCTGGATTAAAATTTTAACAACGCCTTATCAATTAAAATAATACAATAATAATGATTAATGCAGCCGTTTACGAGCTAACAAGAGTGTATGATAGTAATGATGAATCAAATTTCTTACTGTCTAGAATTAAAATACATAATGACAAAATTCAAAGTGTCAATTTAGATTCCATTGCTTCCGAACGGTTAAGTTTATACCAACATCTACTACTAACTACAGGAAGATTATAATTGGAATATTAAAATGACACTTGCTTAAAAAGAAGTCGAGTCGGGTATCGAATCCGCGATGTGAACATAGATGATCAACATTATACACATAATTCACTTCAACAATTCAAGATTACCTCGACTCCTTGGTGCGCCGGCGCGTATATTTCTCTCTCTCTCTAACTGCACGGTACGCCGGTCGGCTCATATGTTTGTCTCTTTCTTACACATGGATGTTTTAAGGCAGTGTGGCTTTCTACAGAAAACCTGGACAGACTGGCACAGTCAATCGTAAATTATTGGCACGAATTAAATACAATAGACAATACATTAGTGAACCACACAGCCATATAAAGTTAAATTGTGAAATAAAGACAATACGTAGACATAATCTATTGAGGCGCAATCAAGTAAATATGAGTTGATGTTTGAGTTCTAGAGTGAGAGAATGCTGACTCATCAGTTGTTTACTCGAATTCATATTTTCATAATTGCATGTTATTACAGTAGTGAATAGGACCCACAAAAAACAACGTTTTAAGCTCTGGAGACTTTTGTTAAGGATTATAGCTTGAGATGTTGATTTTATTTTTTGTGGGTAGTTTGTTATCCGATAAAGACGCATTATTGTAAAGTGAAGAGTTCGTAATCTGGCGTCCGTAATGGGTCCTCAGGCTCGTCTCTGCAATCAAATAGAAACACATGGCAAATTCACACGAGATATATAAAAATGGTGTTTTTCGCTCTCGAGCAGGCAACCCCGGCCAGTGTGGCGAGCCTATCTGCAACACTACACACACACTACATAATGTTTATCCAAAAATAACACACAAATACATTTAATCAAATGAGAAAAGATGTAAAAAAAGTTTGAGCGATATTGGTTGTTCACTAGACATTCATGTATATGCATGCAATGAAAGTAAAAAAAACAATACTTTTCTTCTGAAACGAAAGATTAAAGAACAAGTATAGCAATTTACATAAAACAACTCACAAGTATAAGAATACAAACTGTTTAAATATCTATTGATAAAAAAATAATATTAAATATATATTACGTATAAATTATATATAAATCGTCAGTGTCAATATTATCAATACAAGGTTTTACTTTCAAAATATTCTTATTAATATTGAGAAACCAGTTTTTAAAACAATACTAAATACCAGCATTGTTGTATAAGTCATGCAATACTACGTTATAATGTTAAAAATAATTGATCTGACGCGGCAATCTGTATGTCTAAGGTCTTTGACCAATGGCTCAGAGACGTGGCTTGTAACAATGGGACTCGTCAGAAGACTCCGAGTCACCCAAAGAGCAAAGGAGAGGGCTATGTTAGGAGTTTCACTACGCGATCGAATCCGGAACGAGGAGATCCGTAGAAGAACCGGGGTCACTGATATAGCCCGAAGTGTTACAAAACTAAGTTGCAATGGGCAGGGCACATTATGGGGACGCAGTGTGGGTATGATACCACTTGGTGGACCGACGACTTGGACAAGGTCGCGTGAAGACGATGGATGAGCGCAGAAAAGGATCGGTCGTTGTGGATATCTTTGGGGGAGGCCTATGTCCAGCAATGAACGTCTATTAACTGATCATGATGACGATTATCCTATTCTGTATTTATGTATTATACTATTCTTTGACAATACCGGACAATAGAGTATATTTGTATGTGCCATGTCTTTTAAAAATATATAAAGAAAGAAAGCAAACATTTATGCACATTATCTCTCTCTCGTTAAGAATGTCTTAATTTATGTGAGTGTTACTACAAAGAACACAAAAAAAGCAAACGTAAATTTATATATATAATATTATTATACATGTTGTACGGTTCAGTAGAACCGACATTGCATTGTCAGCAGTTTTACAATTAAATGTGTGTTTTATGTAAATTACGCCATTAATATCAGTTTGCGTTAAGACAGCAACCCGCGCACTCTCATTTATCATTTATCATACTAGCATAAGCAGAGTAACTAAATATACGTAATTATCATAGCAAGAATTCTATCATTTATTAGCATTAATTAAGTGTAAGGTTCTACACCCTACATTTATTGGTCCTTCGCTTGGACCTTTCGCGAGTGAACAATTCGTGTGAGGTTTGAACTATCAGTGCCTATTGGAACATTTTTATAATTGAAGAAAAATTCGTGTACTGGTGTGAGCAGCAGCAGTACATAAGTTTATCAGCATTCAGCATTCATCAGCAGAGTTCAAGTAAGATCGTTTTAATTATTCAAATTATACCAGCAGTCATCATGTCGGTCGAAGACCTACTTATCAATCAAAGGGAAATTGCAGCAGCTATAGACAAAATGGCAATAAACTATCGTAAGGATGGTTCCGAGCGAAAAACTATTGACTATTATAAAAGAAAGTTCAGGTTATTAGAGCAATATTGGGAAAGTTACACGAGTACTCATCTCGAGTTAGAGGGTATCGATCGTAATTTATCTTATTTTTCTAATGCTGAGTATGAAACAGCGTTTGAAAAATATTCAGCATTCAAATCATTGTTGGAGCAGCATTATCAGAATCTTTTGGAACGACTTCCAAAAGAGTTAGCACAGCCGGCAGCAGTAGCAGAAATGGCAGGACCTTCGGGTGAGCCATCGAAAATAAAAAGAACCACAGAACAGAAGGGTTTCGAACGTGATTCGAGCTCTTTACAAGAGCAACTTAATCAAGATTTATCAAAGCAACAGCAACAGGAGCAACCAGGGCGATCAGGTACTGCCTCCTATCATCATCAGTCCAGAGGAACCTTTAGCAACAGCGACGAGCTTCTTCGCAAGCAAGCAACCAATTTTAAAGCTTTTCAAAGAACAGTAACTAGCATTGACCTAAGTTTAATAACAGAGAAATGGGAATTGGAGGACACTCTTCAAAGTCTTAAAGCTAGATGGGCGGAAATCGACTCCCTTCACTGGGCAATCGATAACTGTTTAGATGAGGAGGATTTAGTTTACGAACAGGTGTTTAGCAAGCATGAAAAAACTTTTAATTTAATTAAAAAGCAAATAAACTCCAAATTATGGTCCGCATTAAATCAGGAAAAAACAATGCCACATTTAGAAATACCAATTTTTTCAGGTGTTTTTAGTCATTGGACTTCTTTTAAAGATCTTTTTTGCGAAATGATACATAAGAATGTTTCGCTACCCAATTCTGTTAAATTACAATTTTTAAAAACTAAAGTATCCGGGGAGGCTGAAAAGCTTATTCAGCACCTACTTATTAATTCAGAAAATTATGAGCAATGTTGGGAGATACTCAATAATAGATATAATAATCAAAGAAAAATGTTTACATCATACGCTAATATAATAACTGGGTTTGTTCCGATGCAATCTCAATCACTAGGTGCTATAAAAAAGATGCATGATAATATTTTAGAGAGTTTGCATGGTATTAAAAATTTAGGTATCGATATAAGCTCGTGGGACCCGTTAATTGTACATATTATGTCCCAAAAATTAGATTCAATAACATACAGCAATTATATGGAATCATTAAATAACTGTCGGGAATTGCCGTCTTTAAAGGATTTTTTAAACTTTTTAGAAAGTAAATTTATAACCTTAGAGTCTTCAAAAAGGAAACCGGAAAATTCCTCGAATAATGTTCAACATACAAAATCGAATCAGCCAGCAATTTCGCAATACAGTAAAAAACAATATTATAATTATTTCAACGGTTCAAATGCATCAAAACAGCCGCCGCCGGCTAAATCGTTACAAGTTTCTGGCGTCAAATGTCAATGTTGCAATCAACAACATCGTATTTACTTTTGCAAAAAATTCCATGAATTATCACCCGATATGAAGTTACATACAGTAACAAAGTCGCAACTTTGCATTAATTGCCTTTTCGATCATAAAGGTAACAAGTGCATCTCAGCTAAAAGGTGCCGTATTTGTTCTGGTGAACATAACACCGTTTTGCACGAGGCCTGCATAAAACCGATGAGTTTACCTAACGGAGCAAGCAGGGCTACTAAGGAATCCGAAAAAGTTTCGGGTCGCTCACACGTGTCAATGAAAAACGTTTCGGAAATATTATTAGCAACAGCCCAAGTATATGTATCCAAATCAGACGGGTCACAGATTGTTTTACGAGCCCTTATAGATCAGGGTTCCCAGATTTCTCTCATAACCGAGCACGCAGCTCAGCAACTAGGTTTAAAGAGGCGAATGTGTAAGGGTAGCATTTATGGAGTAGGAGAAAAAGAAAGTAGTTGTAAGGGTATCATTAGTATTTTATGTTCTTCAATTTATAATAATTTTAGTTTTAATACTGACGTAATCATAATGAAAAATTTAATTAAGAACTTACCGAATGAGTCGTTTAGTAAACCATCATGGGATTATATCAGGAATATCCCATTAGCAGATCCACAGTTTTACGAAAGTAAACGTGTGGATATTTTGTTTGGGGCAGATGTTTATGCAAAAATTATGTTAGGAGATATTATTAGGGGTGAAAAGGAATCACAGCCGTTGGCGCAGCATACATATCTCGGCTGGATTTTGTGTGGAAACGTTATCAAATCATTTCATTGTAATGTTATCATAAACAACATGGATGATATCAAGCAATTTTGGGAAATAGAAGATATTTCGGAGCAATCGAGTATGTCAGCAGAAGATGAAGAGTGCCTTTTATTTTACCAAAATACTACTCAGCGGTTAAGTGACGGTCGTTATTGTGTTAGAATTCCATTTATCGAAAATTATCAGAAAAAATTGGGCACATCAAAGGAAAAGGCCATTGCACAGTTTCGGAATTTAGAACATAAATTTTCAAAGAAAGATAACTATGCCCGTAGTTACAAAGAATTTATCAACGAATATCGTGATTTAGGACACATGAAACCTTGTGTCAGCAGTTGTTCTGAATATTATTTACCGCATCACGCCGTCCAGCGATTAGAATCATCCACTACCAAATTAAGAGTAGTGTTCAACGCTTCAGCGAAAACGACTACAGGGTTAAGTTTAAATGACGTCATGAAACGCGGCCCTAATCTCCAAAAAGATTTACAAACTCTTATTTTAAACTGGAGACAATATCGATATGTGTTTTCAGCTGATGCCATAAAAATGTATCGGCAAATTTTATTACATGAAGATGATCAAAATTACCAAAAAATCGTATGGAGAGACTCCATTCAGCAAAAAATACAATCATACCAACTCACAACAATTACATATGGAACTAAATCTGCACCATTTTTAGCAATGAGAACCCTTAATCAATTAGCATTAGATGAACAAGCTAACTTTCCAAAAGCAGCAAATGTGTTGAGTAAGCATTTTTATATGGATGACCTGGTTTCGGGCGTAAATAGTATAGAAGAAGGGAGGTCATTAGTGTTAGAATTGAATCAATTATTAAAATCAGGTGGTTTTACGTTACGGAAATGGTCGTCAAATGAATCAAAGATATTAGAATGTTTAGATGAGGAATGCCAGGTGGAACAGAGCATACTTAATTTTAAAACTGAGAATAATAATACAAAAATGTTAGGTTTAAGCTGGGATTCATCTCAAGATATATTTACATTTAGTTATCAGCCCCCACACAAGCAAATAAATATTACAAAAAGAATGTTGTTAGCAGAAATATCGCGGATATTTGATCCTTTGGGTTGGTTAGCTCCCGTCACCACCAAACTAAAGCTTCTCTTTCAGTCTATTTGGTCATTAAAAATAGATTGGGATGATTTTTTACCCAACCAGCTTAATCAAGAGTGGATCAAGTTACAAAATGATTTAATTAACATAAATAATTGCACAGTACCAAGATGGATACAGAGCAGAGAGATAGATAATATTCAATTACATGGGTACTGTGATGCGTCGACGAAAGCATATGCATGTGTAATTTATGCAAAAATAAATTGTAAGATAACTTTAATAGCATCCAAAACTAGATTAGTACCAAGAAGTAAAGATATATCTTTGCCAAAGTTAGAGCTGAGTTCCGCACTTCTTTTAGCAAACCTCATGTCGAAAGTAACTAAATGTTATGAGGAGCACAAATTGCAAATATACGGATGGACAGATTCCATGGTGACATTAGGTTGGTTACAGGGTGATCCGTCACGATGGAAAACATTCGTCGCGAATAGAGTCAATAAAATAGCAAAAGTCATCTCACCACAAGAGTGGCGTTATATTAAATCAAATGATAATCCCGCGGACTGCGCGAGTCGGGGAATTACAGCATCAGCATTATTAGAGCATCCTTTGTGGTGGCAAGGACCCCCACAACTAATTTCATTTGAGTCTAGTAAAGAAAATAATTCAAAATTTGAGACAAATCTTGAAATAAAACAATTAACCGGTGTCATACAGTCTAATTTGGAAAATTCAGTAATTGATAACCTTTTAGAACGTTTTAGTTCATTACCAAAAATTATCCGCATTTTGGGATGGGTTTTGCGACCTTTAAAACATAAAGGTCTAAAACGGAACTATCTCGCCGTAAACGAATTGAAACAAGCTAGGCTTATTATCATTCGTAATGTACAAAGACAACACTTTGCAAGCGATATTGACGCGTTACATAAAGACAATAAGGTTCATAATAAGAGTCATTTACTAAATTTAAATCCGTTTATCGATGAGCAGCAAATAATTAGGGTTCGCGGGAGATTGGAAAAAACCATTTTAAACATAGAAATGAAGCATCCCATAATTTTGCCTTATGAAAGTCGTTTAACTAAACTTCTTATTTGGGAAGCTCATCAGAGTACATTTCATGGAGGAGCTAGACTAACGTTATCATTTTTACGACAAAGGTATTGGGTAATAAGTGGAAACAGAGCAGTGAAGAAGGAAATAAGGAATTGCATTATTTGTAGGAAAAATGCTCCAATCATACAAAAACAATTAATGGGAGATTTACCAGAAGCAAGGGTAAACCCTGCTCCACCTTTTTATCATACTGGATTGGATTATACAGGTTTTGTAGACATAAAAGCAAGTAAAGGGCGGGGAATTAAAACTACGAAAGGATATGTGGTGGTTTTCATTTGTATGGTTACAAAGGCTATACATTTAGAATTGGCCTCTGATCTTAGTAGCTCAGCATTTCTAGCAGCACTTAAGCGTATGAGTGCAAGAAGGGGTAAGCCAGCGCACTTGTATAGTGACAATGGGACCAACTTTATTGGAGCAGATCGCCTCATTAGAGAAGAGTTAGAAGATCTCCAGCGGATGTATGGTGCTGAGTTTCATCAGGAAATAGCAGAAATGATGATTATATGGCATTTTAACGCGCCCAGCTGGGCCAGTGCCGGAGGATTGTGGGAACGTGCCGTCCGGACAGTAAAGCATCACATAAAACGTGTGATTGGTCAGCAAAAATTAACTTTTGAGGAGTACACAACTCTTTTAGCTCAAATAGAGGGTTGTTTAAACTCTAGACCTCTTTGCGCAATCACGGAAGATAAGGATGATTTAGATTTCTTAACACCAGCACATTTTTTAACAGGTCGAACTGGATTAACTGTAATAGAAACGGAGCATGATGCCCGTACCAGGTGGCATCTAGTTGGAAAAATGACCCAAGAAATATGGAAAAGATGGAAATCCGAATATTTAACTCAGTTAACAGTTCGTAGCAAATGGTTAAAAAGACATCAGAATTTAGCAATAGGAGATTTAGTTACTATACATGACGATAACATGCCACCTGGAAAGTGGCTGATGGGTAGAGTGGTAGAAGTCCACCCTGGGCAAGATGAGTTAGTTCGTGTAGTATCCCTAAAGACAAAAAATGGATATTTAAAAAGGCCTGTCAGCAAATTATCTTTCTTACCGTTGCCAAATAATTCGGAAACGCAAACACAATTTACAGATAAACAAACGCAGCCAAAAGTCTACATGTCGAAAAGTAAAGGTTTAAGTTTTATATCTATGGCAATTTCATTATTTTTATTTTTATCTCTAATGGTTCCGTCACAGTGCGCTATTAATATTACTCAATTCGATAAAGAAAAAGCATTATATTTTGATCAAATTCCTAGTGTTGTTAATATTGTAAGAGATGAATGGAAATTAATAGTGTATTATAATACGGAACCCTATTGGCAAGGTATAAGAACACTTAGCAAATACACTCGCTACTTAAGCAGTAAATGTGTGAGTCTCAATACGACTCAACCATTATATTGTGACGTATTGTTATCGCAACTTAATCACGGGTTCGAAGAACTGGCGTATTATAATCAGGTTATGCTAGGTAAGCGTATTGTTTCTTACTCTAAACAGCGTCGACGACGCGGACTTATCAATGGGGTAGGTTACGTTGCTAATTCATTGTTTGGTATTTTAGATGAACGGTTTGCAGAACAGTATAGCAGAGACATTAAATTAATTAGATTTAATGAGAAAAATTTAGAAAAAATGATTAAAAATCAAACATTAATTGTTGAAGCAGAATTAAATGTTTTAGATAGGTTAAAAAATACGGTTGAAAGGCAACAAAAGTATGTGAATGAAAAATTGGTGCAAATGAGCAAAGGCATGTTTGAGTTAAAAAAAGAAATCTTAAGTTTAGAAAATAATTATGAGTTTTCTATGTTATCAATTATAGCAAGTAATCTTTTGTCTGATATGAAAGGAGTTCAGAACTTTTTATTAGATATTGTAACTAATATTAATCACGGGATTTTTAATATACATTTAATCACTCCTACCCAATTAGCAAGAGAATTAAGCATTATTTCAGGTTATCTCCCGCCAGACCTAACATTACCCATTCAGAATATTAACGAAAATCTCAGGAAAATTTATCAACTTTTAAGTATCAAGGCGAGAATGACCGACAGTTATATGATATTTGAAATTAAAGTACCTTTGTTAAGTAGAGACGAGTTCGATTTATTTAAGCTAATACCGATATCTAAAAACAGGGTAGGTTACCAAATGGTTAGTATAGAACCTATATCAGCGTATGTAGCATTTAATTTGAAAGGGGATAGCTATATACCGTTTTCAGAGATAGATATTCGTGCTTGTACCCATATTCAGAACGTGTTGGTTTGTCGATTGAACACGCCCATTTATCAGCTAGAAACAGACGAGAGTTTATGTCAAAAGGACGAAAAAGGATCATGTATGGCTAGCATTACTGTATGTAGAAATCAATGGGAACTGTTATCTAAAAGCAACCATTATTATTTTCACTGCTGCGATGAATGCCCAGTTAAAATTATATGTGTGAATGAAATAACAACAAGGCGCCTAAAAAATTCTGGAGTGATAAGTATACCTTCCGAATGTTTGATCAAAGCCGAAAAGTTTACCATTTATCCACACAAATTGGAACAATCAAAGTTGGAAACATCGGCAAGGATCATTGTTCCGATATTTCACGAGTTAAATAATATAATTAACATCACTATTCCGGAAATTAAAGAGACAGCAGAAATGGACAGAAAAATGCAAACAGAACTAGAACTCATAAAGTCAAATATAACTGTTCTAAAGAAAACAGAAGTATTAGCAAAGGCTGTAACTTCGAACGACATCCATCACTTTACTGTCATATACATCATGGTAGTAGCAATGGTCAGCATCGCAGGGGTAGCCGCGTGGCGCCACTGCCGCCGCAGCGGCCGCCGAGGGGCGGTCCAATCAGCCACGGCCCCCACCTCCATACACATTCCCGTCACCGAAAATACAACGAGTAACAGACCATTACCACTGGCCCCTCTTCAGTCCATCATTACAGAAACGGCTAGTGGTGATAAAAGTGACGTTAATAACATTAGTGAAAGTGTTCGGTGCGATCAAAAACGTAGTCAAGTGATGTATTCGAAAATAAAATCCAATAAGACAATGGAGAGGAGTACTTCTCCATTTCCAAAACAGAAAAGTGAATTGCATAGAATTAATGATTTTAGTGGTTAAATATTTTTTGATGATTCAGTACTATAATTTTAATAAAAAGCAAGCTTAGGTTATTTTACTAACATATCGATTGTATGCTTCATCCATGTATCATTCCATCATTACTAACCATACGATAGTATTATAGATTTTTTATAAATTCCCCCGGGAGTATGTACGGTTCAGTAGAACCGACATTGCATTGTCAGCAGTTTTACAATTAAATGTGTGTTTTATGTAAATTACGCCATTAATATCAGTTTGCGTTAAGACAGCAACCCGCGCACTCTCATTTATCATTTATCATACTAGCATAAGCAGAGTAACTAAATATACGTAATTATCATAGCAAGAATTCTATCATTTATTAGCATTAATTAAGTGTAAGGTTCTACACCCTACACATGTTTTTAGTACTAGAAAAGTATGGATTGTAAGTAAATATTTAAATTAGTTATTGGTAAGAAAAACTAAAATATTCATAAACATACAACATAACAAGACAATATTATGTAGTAGATATAAGTAAAATCATTAGTTACATTAGAGAACTACTCATTCCAACGAGAAACAGAAGTATTATATTTAAATAACTGGAAGTTTTTACATTTAAATGGTTGGACTAGGTTATCTTAATGGTTTATTTTAGAGAAGAATATTCTAGTTTTCAAATGTGTTATTGCGTGCGAAGCCCAAGCTATATGGTTGTAAAATAGTTTTGTCGCAAAGCATTACACTAAATACAAATAAGCACAAGCAGGGAAACTTATGATATCGTTAATATAAAAACGACTAATTTTGACCGTATATGCTAATGTCAAGTCAAAATTGAAACCCATTGAAATATCTATTAATTAAACTTGTTTGTGAAAATATTTATTAATATCGGTGTCGAATAAATGGCATAAAGGTATTTCTTCTGGACATAACTACCAAATACACATTTTTAACTGAAAATAATACACTTCCTATTTACTTGAGAAACAATTGTTATGGTTTTTCGAGCTTTCAATTTGCGTGTCAAAAGTTGCAAGATTGTCGCTTTAACGGACAAAACAAATACAAATATGTTTAGACTCTATAATATGTCTTTATGATCATTCATATATTAGTCGAATGACCACAAACTAAGAAAACCTACAACATTATGTTTAAATCTCGAGGTTTCATCAAAGAAAAAACCCCAGCAGTGTGTCTCTCGTTTCACATCCCTCGAAGGACCAGGAAAACTGTAACCCTACAACTTTAAATAATTCTGAATTAGTGTCACTTCTAAGAAGCCAGAAAGCCTGCAATGTTTCTAGTACAACGTTTCAAAGGACCACAATCTAGAAATAATTCTATGAAACCTAAAACCGTGCATTGACTCTCTAATACCATGATTAACCACGCTCGAAGAACCACAATCTTTACTTAGTAATCTAAAACTTTGAAATGTCACTAATACCATATTTAACCTCGCGATCTAAACTATCAATCTAGGATCTTTTCTAAAACCTAGCAATGTCTCTAATTACCTACTAAACCTCACATACAACGTATAGTAACGCAAAGTAGTACTCGCTCTAAGGACCAAACTAAAATTATAAAGTAAACGATCTACACTATCAATCTAGGATCATACCTAAAACCTAGCAATGTTTTTAACACCCTAATTAACCTCACATACACGGTATAGTTGCAAAATAGTACCCGCTCGAAGGACCACACTAACGTTATAAGTAAACAATCTACACTATCAATCTATAGGATCTTTTCTAAAACCTAGGTCTCTATTGCCCTACTAAACCTCACATACACCGCATAGTAATGCAAAGTAGTACTCGCTCGAAGGACCACATTCGTTATTCAGCAAAGTAGTGTAGATCACTATCAACCTAGGATATTTTCTAAAACCTAGATACCTAATACCCTACTAATCGTATAGTTGCAAAGTAGTACTCACTCGTGTCACTGATGCTCCTGCGGCGGGTAGTAGTTGGGCTGCGCGGGGTAGGGGTAGGGCTGGTTGTACACGTACTGCGAGTACGCGGGCGGGGACGCGGCGGGCGGCGCGGGCGCGGGGGCCGCCGCCTGCTATATACATACATTTTGTAAAAAATATAATGATACACCTTGTTGGGACGTTGACGACGACCCAACTTTCACTCGCAACTGGCGGAAAACATTGGAGAAGCCAGAGACGCGTCATTTCAAAGGAGAGACATATATTGTCAACCATTTTGTATAAAAGGCCGACACGGCTTAATTATTCCCTTTATTTCTCAAACAAAACCAATAGAAGACACGGAAAAGACAAGAAGACATTTTCTTTTATTGTATAGAGTCCATAAAATCGTGTAATACAGATGTAACAGCAGTAGAACAAAAATAAAACAAGTCGACCCAAGCTCTGTTCTTATTTATCTCTGCAACCATCATTACATCCATATCTGAGAGGCTACCGTTCACACCTTAAGCGCAATACATACTGAGCCCGCCAGGTCGCCGACATTACCCAGCGGCCTGTGTTGAGAGATATATGTCTACATCATGTATGAGAACTAGACCGCCGATAGAGTTGAAACCCGACGGGCTCAGTGTGTATTGCGCCTTAGATTGTTCACAAAAAATAAAAAAAACTACTTATATTTAAATAGATATGATAGATAAACTGTATTATCACAATGTTTTTTTACAGGAGAAGATAACATACATCCATATACTCACGAATGTAAATACCTAGAAGGGGTAGCCAAAACTTCAGAATAATAAATTGCTCAGTCACTTTAGGAAGTTGAGTGCGGTAGAGATTGTAAAACCATGGTTTTAGGTGGTGGGTCCATAATAACATGGTAACATTTACATACATACAGCTATCACGTGTTACATAGTGCGATATATAAGTGTTGTACACGTACTACGAGTACGCGAGCAGGGACGCGGAGGGGGGATTATAAATGTATGAGGTGGCTGTGCACTATTCTTATCAAACTTCACCTAGCCACACACAGCTACCACAGAATATGGTCTTCAATAAAACTTTTCATTACATGACACCGTACAAAGAGTATGTTAGCAGAGAACACCACACACTCTCTTGCTACTGTACACCGTGCACTCTACTCTTACTCTGCAATGTATTTAGTTCAACTTTTAATCCCACTCGAAGGACCAGACGTGTCGTGGACACCATAAACCCACCTTCAACTTGATCTGCGCCTCAATCGCCT
>OY755193.1:7806703-7839297 GCA_963576735.1 Bedellia somnulentella
GTAATGATCTTTTTTTATATATATTTGTTATTGTCTTGTGTAAATTACCAAATAAACATTATTTCTTCTTACTAATAAATATCACATGAGGTTTTCATAAAGAAAAAAAAAGATTCAAATTATTTCTTCTTCTCAAATTATTTTGATAAGTTATATATTCATGAATAAAATGCTATGTTATGCTCCACTGGCATTATATAAATTTAATCACGCTTTATGTTAATGCGTAAATTCAATAAGGCTTAAGGAGGACTTTCTTCAATAATTCGTTTTTGAGAAAGGGACAGAAGCCAAGCCACGCCACGCCACGCCAGAGGGAGGCCTCGTACGAAGAACGCGACTCAAAACTTAGTTTAGAATAGTTACATTTAAGAGTTATAGTTTACTTTTAATTCGGAACACGGTGAATTTAGTGTAGTTCCTTATGAAATCATTAAAAATTAAAGTACTTTTTATGTGTATGTAAAATTAAACAGCTTCTACTACAAATATTTTATTTATAAGGAGGTGCGAATTTGCGATACTTTTCAACCAACCTTGTCTTTGTTTAGCTTGTTGCTCTACCGCCTCAGCTTCACGCATGCATCCCATTGAGCGGTAGTAATCTACCCATTGTTGAGAGTAGTCTGGTTGGCCAGTTGATGGATTGATTTGGGGCTGTAAATTAAAAATATATTGAGTAAAATTTAATATATTTATATCAAGTCAATAATATTTTAAAAGAGTTTTTGAGTAATTTAAATATGAAAATAAAGTCATGAAATTTTCATTCACACTTCCTGTTTACAATACCTCCCATAGACTACCATAGTGAACATAAAGCTGTGATTATTCTGTACAGTTATACCATTTCATTTCTGTTTCCGTCTTAATGTTTGGCCTCGGCCTTTCGGCCAAGTTACATCACCACTTAAAGGGTCTTAGAGCAACACAAACAGAAACTTAATAGAAATAATAATAACTCTTTGTTACTTTAACTTAGGCATAAGTTACTTCAGATTCAGAAGATTGATTAATATTGCAAATCATTGGATAAGAAAAACGATACGATAACGGCGATCCGGTTGGAGACCAGCACCAACATCCTTTATTTCACCAACTTTTCCCCGCGCAACTTCCAAAAGTGGCTGAGGAAATTCTAATTCCCTAGCTCTGGCTACGCCTTCCAGGGATTTATAGCCGTGAGTATATATTATGTTATGGATAAGAAAAAATTACCTGCATTTGCTGATTAGCATTAGCGGGATGCCAATGCGGGTTGTACCCCCAGGCGGGCGGGCCGCCGCCGCCACCGCCGCCGCCGTAGAAGTCGTTGCCGGGAGGCATGCCGCCGTTGCCGTTGCCGCCGTTACCGTTACCGCCGTTGCCGTTACCGCCGTCTTGCATGAAGTTGATGGGCTGGGGGGAATATGTGTTGTTAGTTGATATCATAAAATAAATAGATATACACATATTCAATAGTAATAAATAATAAAAAAAAAAGACTATTGAACCGAGCGCAGTGAGTCACTAATAAACTAGTTTTATGTTAAATTAACACGACGGCATTAACAATTCACTCTAATGCTTACTTTTGTACACTAACCAGTTTTTCAGACGGAGTTTAAACTAAAGAAAGAGAAAGAGAAAGAAAGAGAGACATTTATTCGCTGTACAGAACATGGAAAAATAACATTAATAGAGAAAAAAAATTATAAAAAAACAACACATTATTCAATTCTCAAAGCAAGAAAACAAAAGTAAACAAGAAAAAACATACAAATATAATATTTAGAAGGCAAGGCCTCTGCACAGCGAAACGGTGCTGCCTCAGCATTACGTTGTGAGCTTTGGAAGCTCACAACACTGATTTTCAGTCAGCACCGACTCAAGTGACATTGCGAGCATTACACCATACGGAACAGATAATTGGACATACACACAAAAAGTTTATACAAATTTAAACAACATAATTGACAACTGTATATCCATACTAATATTATAAATGGGAAAGTGAGTTTGTTTGTTTGTTTGTTCCGCTTTCACGCCGTAAATACTGAACCGATTGCTTTGAAATTTTTCAGACGTGTAGTTAGAAGTCTAAATTAAATAATAGGGTACTTTTTATCCCGGAAAAAATATGTTCCCAGGGGAAATCAAAAATATTGTTTGCTTGCTGGATGCATTGGAGATGGCGCTGTGTATCGTTTAAAACAACGTAAAATATTGTAAACTAATATAAAAATCAAAATTTAGAAGCTTAATGGTACGGTAATGGATCCCCGAAAATAAGGAACTCCCGAGGGATGACGTACTATTTTTTTATCGTATACATTTTTTTTACATCTACTTATATTGCAAACGAATATAAACATGTAAATTTAGAAGCTAAATGAAACGACGACGATTCCTTGAAACTAAGGAATCCGCAAGAGTTCTCATAGGAACATCAACAAACCTTAACTCATATATGGCCCAAAATATTGCAGCGATTATTTTTATCATCGATGGAATTCACATCAGACACTTTGTTAATGTTCATTTTGGAAAGATGAAGGGGTTTCATCAATTTAAATGACAAATTTGTTTATCAATAGTAAGACTAATATGAAATAAAGCGTAATAAAAATTCACCGCCCCGGTAACGTCTCCGTTGCGTAGCGGTATAACTAACTACTATGAATATTTAATTAGAACTATTATGAATCAATCGTCCCGGGTTCGTATCTCAGGTAATTCAAGCTTTTTGGAAAAAAAATTTTTGTTAGCTTAAAATAGCATTATATACAATAATAACAAGCACTATCCCTTCAATTTAGCGATTATTTTGGAAGGAGATCCACCACTAATCATCCCTATATTGCCGAGCAATCGCTGCAAGCTCTCCCACTATCACCAACGGTCAGTGTAGGGGGCAGCACCGGGCCGTCGCCGCAGCGCCAAACTACTATCCGTATCTGTACTTACTAAAGATATTCTCATTTCTGAACATAAAAACTTGGTATATTTGTTTCATGATTCTTATGAACAATTAAAAAGGAATTTTTGGAACTCAACCCCTAACGGGTTGCTATAGCAAATGAAATTTAATATAGAGATTTTTACATTTTATAATTAAACTTGGTGCGATTGAATTTATGAAATCCATCTATCAATCATTCATGAATATATGCTAACAACCATAAATTCCATAAAAGGGTAGCCATAGCTTCGGAGATACTAATTCTTCACCCAATTTTGGAAATATATTGATAAAAGATAGGTTATAAAGGTTGTTAGTGATGGGTCACAAACTGCATCGCCCAACAATCACTTAAAAAGCCTCAATATCTTTTATGTCATTTACAACACCCGCGGGATTATAAATATAAAAAACAGAAGTAGAGATAGTGTTTCGGTATTTTGGTATTATGTAAACTGGATGCAAAAAATGAAGTCCACGCGGACGAAGTCGCGGGGCAAAAAGCTAGTACTAAATAAACAAAGATAAATAATAATTATAGAATAAAAATATACAGATATAGAATACGAATATATAACTGTCGCACTATAAGATAACAGAAATATATACACATATATATAAACACACATACACATATATATACACACATATATATATGACATAACATAGTGATATGATACATGTAATGATTTATAGGCATAATAAGATTTAAAAACATAATCATAATCATAAACGGGAATCTGCAGGTAGGACATTGTGGGATGGGTTTTGCTGTGCCAGCAAGTAATCTCTAAGCTTACGCCTAAAAGTTTTCCTACTGGTCGCAGCACGTATAGGTGGTGGAATATCTAAATTGTTACTAACTAATGTTAGATATTTTTTTCACAATCAGTATGTTCGTTGTAAGAATTTTATATCAAAGGTGCGATTGTATCAGTTAGTGTGAGTAGATATACTGACCATGCCAACTTTCTCCTGCAACACTCGCTTGCAATGCTCCACAGTATCGGCGGTGCCTCGAATAATGAAGGTACGGTTATTGCGATCCGTCTGAGCTCGTCGATCCAATTCGCAATGGGCGCCTGTAGTTGCGTTGATCTGCTTTATCACTTCGCCACCTGGAAAAGGACATATGTTAGTTATACAGAAATGACTAATAAATAAGGGAAAGAAAAATTTTGACACTGGAGGGGATCGAACCCGCGACCTCGTCGTTTCATGAACAAAAACAAAGTATACAGAAATCAATTTCGTAAAAGGGTAGCGAGAGCTGCAGAATTAGTTGAATTGAAATTTTTGGAAATTTGAGGGTAGATTGGAAAATTAAAGATGTAAATAATATTGCATATATGGACGATAATGTAATAAGTTGTTGCACTTAGTGAAAACTGTGTCGGGGATCTACACAGGGTATATTTATTAATATTATTCCAAAGTATTCCAGGGCGCCAATTTGACAAGTGCAGTAACTTCTCACTTTACAAAGGTGCGTAGTCGACTATTCATTATTAAACTTATTCTTTATTCATGAAAGTATCTACCAAGAGTGTTTTTTGGTAACTCAGTCAGTCAGTCGAATATGGTACCAAGCTTACATATATATATTTCCTAGTTACCTCTGCCGACGATGAACCCGCACTTGGTGGCGGATATAGTGAAGGAGACCCGCACCTCGTCCTCGTCCCAGCCGAATTCTCTCCCCTCCTCGTTCCTGTCTTTGCGCATCTTTGCAGTTAGAGACAAAGCTGATAACATAGTTACCTCTGCCGATGATGAACCCGCACTTGGTGGCGGATATAGTGAAGGAGACCCGCACCTCGTCCTCGTCCCAGCCGAATTCTCTCCCCTCCTCGTTCCTGTCTTAGCGCATCTTTGCAGTTAGAGACAAAGCTGATAACATAGTTACCTCTGCCGATGATGAACCCGCACTTGGTGGCGGATATAGTGAAGGAGACCCGCACCTCGTCCTCGTCCCAGCCGAATTCTCTCCCCTCCTCGTTCCTGTCTTAGCGCATCTTTGCAGTTAGAGACAAAGCTGATAACATAGTTACCTCTGCCGATGATGAACCCGCACTTGGTGGCGGATATAGTGAAGGAGACCCGCACCTCGTCCTCGTCCCAGCCGAACTCCCTCCCCTCCCCATTCCTGCTGCCGCCGCCGCTTCGCATCTTGTTACCACCGTTATTGGACCCGCCAGCGCCGCGACCCTTCTGGTTATAGGAAAAACATATTTAGTAGCTACTGTATAGAACAAAACATTTTTTGCTTTTCTTCCAATGGATGATCGTAAGAGGCTTCTAAGGGTATTGAGACCTTTGATCTTAATGCTTCAGAAGATTTACATAAAAATAATGTTAAGCAAAGATGAGTAGAAAATTCAAAGCCAGTCACTAAATGTTAATTGAATTTAAATGTTGAAATCACAAACATAAATATTTTCATTAGATAAGCATAATCTGTACAACAGCTGTGTAGTGTCGGCTTAGAATAGCACTACCCCATTTCTTCCGATGGGTGTTCGTAAGAGGCGACTAACGGTATTGGGGCTTTTAAGGGTTTTTTGGGCGATGCGGTTGGAGACCCATCACCAACAACCTTTATTTTACCATCTTTTCCCCACACAACTTTCCAAAAGTGGCTGAGGAATTTCTAATTCCTTAGTTCTGGCTACCCCTTCTAGGGATTTATAGCCGTGAGTATATGTATGTATGTATGTAATCTGTACAACATTCATTGTGGAATTTCGCATGAGCCCTGAGGGCTTCCAGAAACAAAAATTGTTCCATAACATACCTATATAGTAAAAGCAATATAAATTAGGGCTATACTTACGCTAACACAAGCTATCAAGTCGTCGATCATCTGTTTAGCGCGGTCTACTTGGTGAGGCTTGCCTTGTAGGAAACATCTGTAATAATACCATTTCCTATAGAACTTCTAATTTTAATTGAGTTTCAGTGGTGGATGAATTAATGTATTGTTTAATGAATTTATCTTTACTTGTATTTTCAGCAAACTTCCACCAGCTAATAGCTATATATATGTCGTAGGATGATTTGATGTTTAGGGTATTCGCAAAAATCCGGATAATTAGATAATGGTTATAATATTTTCTAATCTTACTAGGTTTTTTGCAAAAAAAACTAGTTGGTTTAGTAAAATTGTACTTTTTTAATGCTTATTGGCTGATTTCTGATTGCTCGCCTACACTTATTCTAATTGGTTCGTCATTGTGGTATTGAGATATTATAGCTAGAGTTATAAAGGGTAAGAAATGACAATACTTCTTCGATACTAGGAATTAAATATTTTTTTTTACTATTTTGTTGGAGTAAAATTACAATCACGTTCGGACATATTATACACAGATCAAGTTACCCCAAACTAAGTAACACTTGTACTATGGGATACTAACTCAGCGATATATTTAATATAATACACATATGCTCATCACATAAATGTTGCTCTCAGCGGGGCTCAAACCCGCAACCTCCAGACCGAAAAACTAGTCACCTATCCACTCGGCCACGGACGTCTTCAATATAGGTAGGAATAATAAAGTAAGTACTTTTAAAATTGTAGTATTGAGGTATTATAGCTAGAGTTATAAAGGACAATACTATTTTTATACTTAGGAACTTAAGGTAACTAAAATTAAAATGCAATGGCAGCCAATCAGAGATGACGTGTTTATGAGGCACTGCAATCGACCAATCAGTGAGTATTCTTAAAAACTGACATTTCGTTTCAGAGTCATACTAAACTAAGAAACTAACTAGTTTTTTTGCAAAAAACCTAGTAAGATTAGAAAATATTATAACCGTTCTCTAATTATCCGGATTTTTGCAATATCCCTAGGTTTTTTGCAAAAAACCTAAGCATCAAATCATTCTACGACATATATAAGAGTAGATAAAGCCAAATTTTCAGCAATACTAAGTTTTGTCGGGTTAACCATGAAATATCTTTTTTTTATTATTATTTAAGCGACGTATTTTCTCTGATCTACAAATATTATAAAAAAACTTGCTATGTTAAGAAAAGTTACTTTGTATGATTTTTGCATACAAGTATTGAAACAAAAATAAACTTGTACCTTTTTTTTCCAATATTTTACCATTTTTTTATCAGTATTTATATAGAAAAACCTATACATAATATCTATCCTTAACAAAAAAAACCATTGAACTCTTACCTCTTATCCCCAGGCCCCTCATCTCGTTCCTGATGGAACTGCACTCGACAACCGGACTCCGCTTGGATCGTCTTGATCATATCTCCATTGCGGCCTATCACCATACCCACAGCATTCTTTGGTACAAGGACCTGATGGGATAGTATTTTTTAATTAGCTTATTACTTTTTTATTAACTTTGTTACTATTGCAGTTGTATTAATTGCCATGTAGTGCCGGCTTAAAATGTCACCACCCTTTTCTACCCAAGGGTCTTAAGGGTATGGGGCTGTTTTAAGTGATTTTTGGGCGATGCAGTAGGAGAACCATCACCAACAATACTTTATTTCTACCATCTTGTCCCCCATCAACTGCCAAATATGGCTGAAGAGTTTCTAGCTCTAAAGCTCTGGGTACCCCTTTGGGATTTATAGCCGTGAGGAAATGTGTGTTGAATAAACCTAAAAACATATTTATATAAGACTTTTCACAAGCTATTTTTTCTCTACATATCTATTTTTTTCTAACCAACTTCTCTCACTTTCCTTTGATTCATCAAACACGTTTTTAATCTTGCCTATCCAGAAAACCAAATTCCCTATATATATTAACCTTACTTTAAATATTTATCCAATAATTACCTCAACAGAATTACCCCCTAGACCATTTCCTTGGTCATTTGGGAAGTCATTGAACGGGGGTGGTCGAGGACCTCCCATGTTATCCTTTTCAGCCAGCAATTCGAAGACTAGTTGTTTAGCATGCTCCACTTTGGCTGGGTCACCGGAGATTCTTAGAGGCTTTTCCTGTGAATGTCATTTTTTGTTATTCTTATACGATGAGAATACCTCTGCATTGCATTGAAATACATATAATTTTTATTTCAGGGGTTTGCATCTGCAGTTTTTTGAGCTATATATTGTTTTATAGACACTAAATATATTTCTTTGTATGGATGTTGTATTAGGTAACGTAGGTTATGTTTATTTTATGTAATTGTTTGACAATATAGTTGGAAATCATAACTATTCAAATTTGCCAATTTAGCCCTGTTACTTCCAGTATTGGCGTACTTGTGTACCTTTTCGCCGAATCAAGGCACATTTATTTAATTTAACTTGCTGTAAGTTTTAAGTTCTGTGTTTTTATCTATTTGTTCTTGTTTAACCTGTGACTTCCCGAGCACTAGCGAAGGACAAGTACCGTCAAACCCGGGAACAATAGAATTATTATATCAATAAAAACGTAATTTAACTCTTAAAATAAAAGGAATAAGGGGTTCATTCGAACACGGTTATCTGGCCATCGGCGGCTCCACGGGGAGCCATCGGGGTTTGACGGTACTTTTACTTCTGGCTACTCTAGGAGCCGGCGGGATCGAAAGGTTAAGTCTGTTTTTAATGTATTGTTGTGTCCTCAAAAGGAAAAATAAAGTGTTTTCTTTCTTCCTTTTTTTTATTTTAATTCGGAAGGCTAACATAGGATTTTTAGAGCTTAAACATTAATAAATTTAAGTATCAGTAAATGTACAAACTCACATATTCAGTGTTGGGTCCATCTTGTATCACCACCATCTTAGCCCCAGACTGTTCCTGCAGCTGTTTGATTGTCTTGCCATTCTTTCCAATGATCAGACCCACTTTTGGCCCCGGAAGCATAATTTCATCCTGCTACAAAATTGAAATATCTCTCTAAGTCAACAGTTACATTTTAGATACAAAATTTAAAAACATAACAAAAAAAATAGTTATAGGCAGAAGGTTGAAATCCTTTAACACATCCAAAAAAGTTCACCCATTAACACTAAAACTATAACAGGTAAAAATATATATACTTACAGCTGAACCACCACCCCCTCTGGGCATGCCACCGCCCCCTCCCAATCCAGGGGATGGTCCATCTTGCATATGAGGGGCATTCTCCCGACCACGATGGTTCACTATTTGATTTACCAGCTCCCTGAAACAATAGCATTGGTTAAACAGATATTTCTTAGATCTCAGTTCAATTGTTGCTTTATGGGCGTAATTGATGTTTTAGATCACGTTGCTGCTCACGTGTAATTAAAGCTTAACAGGGGGCCGAAAAAATTTATAATATCTGCTTAGCTTAATAAAGAATATTTTGGTGTTACTTAGTTATACTCATGCTATTAATTTACACAGAGACTATCGATCGTCACTTTGTGCGACCCATCACGAACAACCTTTATTTTGCTATATTTTCCCCACTAAACTTCCATGTGTCTAACTCTAATTGATAATTCTATAACTTTGGTATATATAAGTTACCAAGAAAAGGGCATGTCCTTGCAAATATACTTGACCATAATGTTTTAAAGAGTTGTCTATTTGTTCCTCACCATAAAGGTTGACTGGAAGAAATCGCGTTAAAGCGATAAGTCCGCCTTTGAGTACATATACTGTTGTACCTATTCTGTAATATACTGTTTGTGTGTTGTTTTGTATGCAATAAAGTGTTTAAATAAATAATATATACATACTGCCATAAGCTTACCTAGCACGAGTAATGGCCTCCCGGGATCCTGTGAGAGTACAGTCCCGTTCAGACATATTGCCAGAGTCTGGTGCCATCTGAATTTTGCAGCCTGATTCTGCTTGTAGTCTTGTGATCTGCTCTCCATTGCGGCCAATGACTGTGAAAGATTGATAATTTAATGTGGGAAATTTAGATAAACTTGTTGATTATGACATAATTTTAATGTGTTGTTAAGTTTTATTGTCTATTCTAGCACAGCTGCTGTGTAACCATGGTGAATTGGAAAAAAAAAAAGAAAAGAAAGGTTTTTATTTGTTGCCAACTCCAATAATAACAAAAACTGAATTTACAAAATAAAAATATAAAAAGATAACACATAATTTGGCTTCGTCTTGTTGAAAAGACAGGAATTCTATTGATAAAACCATGTTAAACTCACCTAGTTCTATTTCTAAACATAATATTTAATTCTATCAAGGTGTGAGAATACAAAAAGATGTGCCAATGGATTCGGAAAGTTATATTTTACTAAGTCAAAATCTAGTGTACCAAAATAATAACTTACTCAACCCAACCATGTTACTGGGCACTTTGATATACTCCTCAAACTGATTAGCCATGTTTGGTGGTCCTCCAGAGCCGAGTCCTCCTCCTCCCCCTCCAAGTCCTCCCATTCCTGGGCCTCCAAGGTTTTGGCCACCAAGGCTTTGTCCTTGGCTTTGGCTTCCGAGGCTTCCTTGGCTTCCAGCTATCCTTGCTGCTGCCGCCGCCGCTGCAGCTGCCGCCACCGCCGCTGGGTTGCTAGAGCTGAGGCAATGGAATTGATACATGTAGCGGTCAATTGGAATTAAAAAAATACTAATTCGAGTACTCAATTCGAATGTTTTACTTTTTTATTGTATGTATGTCATGCAATTACTCCATCAGTCAATTTCACAAGTTTTTTTTGCTTGGTTGCATATGCTGCCAGAGTGGTCGTATTTATTTTTCAGGAGTCTTAATAGCGTGGTTATAAAAATATTATAGTTTATCAAAATGACTTCATGGATTATCGTTTTTTTTATAAAGAATCGGTTTCCTTCAAATCTATGACAAATCAGTTCCATTTTGTTAAAAATAATAATTTATGTATCTATTGCAATCCTGACAGCCCATATATGCCCCCACCGATGGGTTCGTATCTACCCTGTATTAACTGTAAGTTAAAAATAAGTCATCTTTGTTCCTATTATTATTTTTATTTAGTTAGCTAAATATTTTATTGAATGACGTCATTGCTAGCGCCATTTTATAATCAAAACGATTCTGCTCATGTTAAACTTGCTTAACATACATATGTTAATGGTTATGTTTATTTTAATGTTTTGATGAAAGTTTAACAAGAAAAATTATACATCTTATCTGTAAATCAAATCGAGTATCCAGATAATTCGGATACCTATCTACAAAGCGCAAAACGATATATCTAGACAATGCTGGAATATTCGGACAGTTATATAAAATAAGTAAAATTCATACAATTTGGACTTTTGTAATTTTATTAAAGTTTGGTAGTTGTGTTTTCGGTTGAGAAGTGAAACAACAACTCATAGATAGAATAAAATTCACTTACAATGTTGTATTATGAAAAAGATTATTTAAAAAGAAATAATCTATTTAACTTCACATGGTTTAAGTACAATTTATTCCTCATTTTAAGTTTGACATTTTGTAGCAGTATTATTAGTTGTAAGTATAAGTACAAAAATTAATTTTATAAGTTTTTGGATATTAGATGAATAATAAATCATTGTTCTGGTAGTCTTCAATTAGTGCAATTTTTTTTTTTTAATAATATTATGATATTTTTTTAAAATTTTTGATGTACATTTACATGCTTTGTACTTACAAAATAGTAAACACCTGATGTAAACTCATTTTAACAAGAGGAAAGATGTCATATATTCATTAATGTATGGAGCAATAACTTTGTATCTTTACTTTAAAATTGCATAGATGGAATGTGGAAGGTAATGTTAGTAGAGGACAACCTCGGAGGACACATTTGGATTAAATATAAAATGTGCTCAAAAAGGCAGGTGTCCGCAGTATGAAGAATAAAAGAGCATGTATGAAAAGATTGGTGGATGTAAACGAAGCCAGAGAGGTTTGCCAGGATAGTACAAAGTGGCGATCGATAGTCTCTGCCTACCCCAATGGGAACTATCGGCGTGAGAATATGTATGTATGGAATTTAGTCTGTGTTAGGGGTTGTCCATTAATCACGTGATCTTTTTTTAGCATTTTTTAACCCCCCCTCTCCCATTGGTGATGAGTAGTGAGGTTTAAGACCACCCCCCTCCCCCTTCTCAACATCACGTGTATTTTTAGTAGCTACAACAAATCTTAAAATTTTCTGAATATTATATTATTTTAAATAGAGGTAAGTATAAACTATAATCTTATTTTATTCTGAAATTAAGGACCATAATAAAAATGTGCCGCTGAATATTTGTTTAAAAATCGCGCGTTTGACGAAAAATTAAATACCAGAGATATCTTACTACACCTCCCCTCCCCATTGGGTTATTTTCGTGATTTTTATCAAACCCCTCCCCCCCTTTCAAGCCTCACGTGATTAATGGACAACCCCTTACTGAATTTACTCTGTATGTGGAATATTTCCAGACTATCACCAAAACCATTATCTTTATGATTTGGTAATAATGTGTATCAAAAAATTTCTGAAGGATCTGTCTACAAACTGAAAGTTGACTTTATTTTTTTACGATTATTTAATGTTGTGCTTCAAAAATAAATAGTTTTGAATTGAAAACTCTATTGTATTTATTTGTTTTTAGCAAGTTCGTTACCTCATGGCTGGGTAAGAATCGTATGATGCAATTTTCTTTGATGATGGTTCAGGTGGTCCGTCTTCCAATGGTCTCTTGCTCCCTGCTACTTCAATCTTCGCTGCAACCTGCAAGTCACAATACATTAATATAAAATTTTGTTTCAGCTGCATAGAATAGAACTACAACACATTTTCTTGCAAATGGCATAACAGGTAAGGATCCAAAAGAAAAAGTACAATTACACATTCTGAAGCTCTGACTACTCCTTTTAATTATTAAGAAAGAACCATGAGTAGATTTAGATAAGGTTGGTTTCACACACACTACACTTTTCATGAATCACACTATTTATCACTATTTTCTACACATTTTAGACATACATTGACACTCTTACACATTCACTCTGCCCTCATGCTTGTTTGAATACACCCAACATTTCCTTCCATAGATAGGAACATGAGCATCATTTATTGCAATTTTTGCCTTAGAGTCATATAACAACATAAAAAATCAGTAACAGAGAAATCCAATTGAACATACTTTGTATTTATTCAACATTATGTATGACCATATGATAAAGTGGGTGATAGCTTTGCATAATAGAATTTAAAAAAAATATATGTTCAAACCAGGCAGAAATGAGCTACTAAAGTCTATTTAATAACTCTACTAATATCAAGACAGCAGGTTTTGTCCAGATAACTGAGTTTGACACACCTTTACCCTCAATGCTAAAATTCAAGCAAGGCTGGATATGCTTTTAGTTATTAAGCCATTCTGGAATACCAATGGTACCCTAATTCAGTTCCAGTTAAATAAATGAAGTTAAATAGTGGCTATCCAGCTATAGCGCTAAACTATCACATGCACACCTCCTGCAAAATCCAAGGGAAAAATGAGGTAGTGCTTTTATTCAATATTTTGACCTATTAACATTTATCATGGCATATTATTATTTCATTATTTTAAGTTTCGATAAAATAGGGTACTAAGATGAAATGAATTGATTTTGCGTTTATTTGAGATTCATTAAGGTAAGTACTAATACCTTTTCGTTTGCCATAAGATATCGATTTATTATACCTTCGAGTTTGATCACGAAGTTGCTGAAGCTGAGGTATAAAGAACTGCGTGTAAGCAGCTCAAGTCATTATTTACGGTACAAGTACAACTAATTTGATAATACACATCTGATCTAAAATATACGTACCGTTAGAAATTAGTCAAAGGTGGAATGACAGCTCTTTGTTAGGACATGATTTCTAATTATCAATATTTAAATACAGTGATCGTTTTATAAATATAGAAGTATGTTATAAAAAGCTAAATCAGCGGTAGTTGGTACGATAAGAATCGACGGTGACCACGTAAAATTGAGAAAATCTTGAGGCTAGGGTAGTTTCGCCTACTTACTTGTTTGGCACGTTGTATAGCTGCCGCAAGTGCCGCTCCTTGGCTATTGTTTTGAAGCGTAGCCATAGAAGAATAATCACTCATATTGAATCCAACTGCACGTTTCAACCGATTAACACGGCAGCCATGAGAAATTTTCAGGATAAGCTGGTTCCGCAAAATTAGCACGCTGCTCGCGAGACGCGGACGCGGCTGCAAGAAATAATAGACAAGACAAACTTTCAAATCAAAACTATGAAAAAATATTATAGAGTTTACTATGGCCACATCTGTCTATGGGTTTAATTGCGTTTCATTTTATCCGAACGAAAGTGGCTATCTATTACTTTTCAAATGTACATTTTTTTTTAAATATATTATTACGGTAGCTTTAAATTATTTAAAAATATACAATAAGAATCATCACCTTGTTTATAATTTAAATTGAATGTTATTTTGATTTTTTCTTGTTAATATTGTATAATAACGCAACATCGATTAGGCGCCTGGACGAGTTAGGGAGGTAAGGAAAAATAATTAATTACCTTCCTATTCCTACGTTAGAGGTACTTAATTATAAAAAACTATATGTATTCTTATTCAATAAATTATTTAGGTAATTTAACAGCTATTCGTTTCAAAGGCAGTATCAGAGTCTGCTTATGATAATGAGTCTGATATGATGTCTGTAATTAGCTTTCAAGTAAAATATCAAACCCACATTTTGAAACTACGCGATTTATTGGTGTCATGAAGGTATCATGTCAATGAAATCCAGCGATAACTTTAAGGTTGAGTATGATGTTTCAATCAATGCATTAACACTTTAAACAAAGTCTTTGGAATTAATGTTTAAAATCCGTGTTGCTGTAACTTTGAATTAAAACTAAGGAATGCCAGTTGGTCCTCTGAGACCTCGCTGCACAACATATTATCCAATCATCCAGCAATAGAAACGCCAATTGGGCAATGGTTTATACGTTTTTAATATTGTTCAAACATATATACAGCTTAAACCTTGCGGATTGCAAGTTTCAATCGAAATTTCGTTTTCAATCAAGTAGGCAGATTGCGAGATTTATCGAATCGTTAACTTAACTCCACAATTAAGTATTGGTAATATGTACATATTTTCACCTTTTTTACCTTTTAATTTTACTTAACCACGGCATAAAGTAAAACATTTTATAAAATCTGTTTTACTGTTACATTAGTTAGTTAGTTCCCATTGTGGTAGGCAGAGACAATCGATCGCCCAAACTTCTTCTATATTCATCAATCTTTTCATACATGCTTTTTTATTCTTCAGCCTACGGAAACCTGTCTTTTAATTTCGAATAATATTATCTCCTCAACTAAATTTCACTTGAATATATTTATGAGGAATTAATACATAGTTTTAAACTCTCAACTAAAAACTCAAGAGTACCCACGTTAGGCTTGAACAGTGTACCTACTCACGTGACAGGGGATTTTCCTTTTACACTTTCAAGTCCTGTCCTAACTGAAATTATTTAGTCATGCCGACCTTATTCAAGACAATGAGATAAACCCTTGATAAACCTATTAAATGCACCTGACAAACGTTTTTTTATTTTATACGCCAAATTGTTCTACAAAAAATTACGAGAACAACTGTGGTTTTACTTTTTTCAATGTTTAAAAAAATGGCTGAAATATTTAGGTTCAAAGTGCGCATTTTTGGCAGAAGGATTAAATATAAGTACCGTCTTTGTTTATTTACTTTTGAGCTATCTTGGCTTAAACTGATGTTAATTTAGACTTTCAAATCAGAACGTTTTTATGTACGTTCCGTTTTACGATATCATTACATCCAAGTGTTAAAAACGGTGCTACGTTCCGTTCCTACCAGTAACATAGCTAGTCTGGCGCCATCTATCCTGAGAATAGGGAAGAAAAAAAAAAGAAAAAAAGGAAAACCTCCCATTGCGGCTGGCGCGGGAAAGTGGCGATGTGAATTGTGACCAAGGATACTCTACTACACTACGGATGGGCCCTGTGGTACTATATCTAAATAACGTTATGCAAATAATAATAATATCGCAACAGAAATATTCCATATGCCGTTTTCTCTTTCTAACCTTCCGAGTTTAATCTTTTGAAAAAGAGAACAATACATGTTTACTTCTTGTTGTTTATGGCAAAATTTCGTCAAGACGTTACGATTATGATAGCGCGTACTAAGATCGGCATCTTAGTCGCCATTTCATCTGTTAAGTTGCTTTGTAAACAAAAGTGTTGATTGTGTTTATTGTGTTTTGGACATTGATTAATCAAGTTTTGGACCATAAAATTACATGGGTAATATAAATGCACAATGCCCTGTTGCTCTGTTAAAGATTGTGGCGCCCGTAATAGCGAAAATCAGCCTCAATTAACTTTGCACAAGTAAGTAATTATTTTCTTTGTTTTCACTTCGGTCAAGAGCATTTTTTGGTGTATTTCATGCTTCCTCGATGTGATCAGAGGAAACTTCATGATCATTGTAATATTTTCGCCATAAAAGGCTTAGTTTTCATGATTTCTTCCAAAATTATTTCCTCTCATTGTTTACCTAGTGATGTGAAACACTGATCATTTAGTATTATCGATGTTTAAGTACTATCAGATTCGGTTTAAGTTGGTTGGTTGGTTAACCGATTAAAAATCTAAATGCCTTCCAAAATATAGGTAACATTATTTTTATAGTTTACACTTTTCTTCACATTTGTTACTTTGAGGTGGTTATTGATTACTAAAATTAAATAATTTCAGGTTTCCTACAAGTTAAGCGAGGAGAAGAAAGTGGCTTGATGTTATTGGCTTTGAAAACATCAACCATCGGCATAAAATGGGCATTGCATTTTAAAAAAATGGTATGGTTTATCAAAAAAAAATCACGAATGAAAAAGTTTCATTCAGAACGTGTTAAATTCTTTCAAATTGACGTTATTTAAAAATGAATAAATGTGACATTTTAAACTTAAATACGTTGTTTTTTTAGTATTTATATGTACGATCTTGCAATATAAGTCAAGCACAGCATCAATATTTCGTTGTACGTATACGACAACTGTGTAGTGTCGGCTTAGAATAGCACTACCCCATTTCTTCCGGTGGGTGTACGTGAGAGGCGACTAACGGACTTTTAACGGCGTTTTAAGGGAATTTTGGGCGATGCGGTTGGACACCCATCACCAACAACCTTTATTTTACCAACTTTTCCCCACTCAACTTCCCAAAGGTGGCTAAGGAATTAGTCATTCCTTAGGTCTGGCTACCCCATCTAGGGATTTATAGCCGTAAGTAAGTATATGTAATGTCTACGACAACCGATTTAAAGTCGTCCTTGAGCATATGACACCCATGATTAATCTCACTGAACCACTGATCGATGCACTGCTTTTAACTTACCCCACGCCAAAAATCATAATAAATTATCGCTCGAAAATGTTCATGAGTTAAATCCATGGTGATGTGTGATCCATGGTGGCGAAACGAAGGTTTAAAACTGGTGTTAAAATATCTAGATCTAAATTAAAAGTATTTGCCTACTGTTGAAATAAATTATTTCCACATAAACATGTTGGCTTTATCGATATTTTTTTATTCTGATTCTTGCATGACACAACCCTAGGTCAGCCATTTTAAGTGCCAATAGGCCACGCCCCCTGCTACGCTCTGAGAGTGTTATGGCCGATCCATAGTGTAGAGTATCCTTGATTGTGACGTTACGTTACAACCCCGCCATTCGTTGCTCACGCTTACGCACGCATGGTGTTTTTGTAGTTTTGTGACGGACAATAGCAAATAAATACTGTAGTGTGCCTCAGTGTTTCAACTACATACATATACTCACGGCTATTAATCCCTAGAAGGGGTAGCCAGAGCTAAAGAAATAGAAATTCCTCAGCAACTTTTGGAAGTTAAGTTGAGAAAATATGATAAAATAATGGATATTGTTGATGTGTCTCCGACCTCATCGCCTAAAAATCCATTTAACAGCCCCAATACCCCTAGTCGCCTCTTACGTACACCCGCGGTAAGAAACGGGGTAATGCTATTCTAATCCAAACTACACACTACAGTTTACAGTTACTACAACTTTACAGTTAAAACACCAGATAAACTATTTTTTTTATGTGCCTATTTTTATTACCTTTTATACGAGACTGTCAAGAGCCACTTTAATACATACATTTATTAACGGCTATAAATTCCTGGAAGGGGTAATCAGAGCTAGGGAATTAGAAATTCCTCAGCCTTTTTTGGAAGTTGCGATGATAAAAGATGGTGAAATAAAGTTTCTTAAAAGAAAATATCCCTTAATAGCCCCAATGCCATTAGTCACATCTTACGTACAACCACCGGAAGAAATAGGGTTGTGCTATTCTAAGCCGACACTACACAGCCACTTTAATATAAAAATATAGCTGACCCGACAGACTTAGTACTGTCAAATTTGCTTATGACAAAGCTTAAGGCGTTTTTTTAATTAATTTAATAAAACCTCAAAAATTGTATTTATGTGTTATTCTGATGTATAAGCTATAGCCTATGTGTTATTCTGATGTATAAGCTATATTGTGGTAAAGTTTCATTCAAATCCATTCAGTAGTTTTTACGTGAAAGAGTAACAAAGATCCATACATCCATACTTACAAACTTTCGCCTTTATAATATTAATAGGATATTAGAGAAATTTCGACACCAGCGGGGGAAAAAAACAAAAGAATAAATATAAATACATATAATAAAATTATGAATACAAACAAACGTACATACAGGTGACATTATTATATTTAATAAAAGAAGAGTCTTTAGTTAAGGTATTTAGCTATTCGTCAACAAAGCACTGTACATTTTGATTCCATGCTAAAACTATTTTGTGTTTCTAAAACGGTTTTGTGTTATTGTATGTTTGTAATGAATGTTTTTTTAAAATGTACAAAATTATTCTTAACCAATTGCAAGCAACAAACTTGGGATAATGTAAAGGATCTCATAACATGAACCTACATTTCGTAGAGGTGGAGCTTATATATTTTAAAAATTGCTCCACCCACGTGTAGTTGGTGAGGACCACTAGTGTATTTATACAAAATAAGCAATCGGTGTAAACTGATTATAAGTATTTAACGTCCATCCATATAAAGCCTGAAATAGGACGATATATTTTCTGACATTAGTTCATATTACAAAATTTTGCATACATATTAAGATTTGATAGCATAAAATTAATTTAAATTAATTTTGAAATTACTTATATTCAATTACTTTCCAATTATACCAGGCCACTCAGAAAGTATTGCGAAAAAAGGTTTTAGTGTATGAAACACTGGCCGGTTGTAATGTATACTCAAAATATGAGTCTTTATATAAAAAAATGTACGTTCCAATTTTAAAATTTCCCTCTTTATTTTCTACGAGCTATTTTAAATTGTCGTGTCTTACTGAAAAAGAATCTGAGCCGGGAACATTTTCGCGCTATGATTTTTTACTATTTCAAATGTCGCTTAAAACCAGACGAATCATACGATAGACTTCAAATGGCGTTTATGGATGAAGGGCCTTCCAAGGCCACCGTGTATCGTTGGTATAACGAATTCAAGCGTGGTCGATTAACTTTGCGGGATGAAGAAAGAAGTGGTCGCCCTCTAACGGCTGTTACGGATGAAAACGTGGTGGAAGTGAAAAATTTAATTAATGACAATAGGCGAATAACGTATCTAGAGATTCAACACATTATGCAGATTGGATCGGGAAGCGTTCATCAGATTTTACACGAACATTTTCACGTGAGGAGGATAGTTTCAGGCTGGGTGTCACACAACCTCACCGAGGTACAGAAACAGGCCCGGGTGGAATGGTGTCGTGATATGATTAATAAATTTGATGCTGGCTCGTCTCGGCGTGTTTACGACATCGTTACAGGTGATGAGTCCTGGATTTATCAATACGATCCAGAAACGAAGCGCCAGTCGACGGTTTGGGTATTTCAAAACGAAGCGACCCCTACCAAAGTGAAGAGATCTAGAAGCGGTGGGAAGATTTTGATCGCAAGTTTTTTCAATATGACTGGCTATTTGGTGTCAATTCCTTTACAAGATCAAAGAAGTATTAACGCAGACTGGTATACTACTAAATGCTTGCCAGTAGTTTTCTCAGTTGTGAGCAACAATCGACCAAACACAGGGCTCTGCGGGCTACTGCTTCACCACGACAACGCGCCCGCTCACACCGCGCTCAAAACGACGGACTTCCTGAACAGCACGCCGGTCAAACTCTTGGGTCACCGTCCTTACAGCCCTGACCTGGCACCGTGTGACTTCTTTTTATTCCCTAAAATAAAAAATCAACTCAAAGGGATACAATTTTCATCGCCGGAAGATGCGCTGTCAGCGTTTCAGCGGGCTGTAAATGAGGTGTCTGCGGCGGACTGGAAAAAGTGTTTCGAAAACTGGTTTAGACGTATGAAACTTTGTATAGATGCTGGTGGAGAGTATTTTGAAAAGATTTAATAAAAACATTTTTACCCATAGAACATTTTTTTTTATTTTCGCAAAATTTTCTGAGTGTCCCACGTATGCTCAACATCAACAGTAAAAAAAACACCTATTCATTCACCGGAAGAAATGGGGTAGTACTATTCTAAACCGACACTACACGGCAAAGTAGATAAGTTTCAAGAAGTGGCTGACGAATTTCTAATTCCATAGCCCTGGCTACCCCTTCTAGGGATTTATAGCTGTGAGTATATATATATATATGTATGTAAATCGAGGCTAGCTCAAAAAGACTTTCTTTTAATTTGTATAACTAAATAAATTTTAATATAGGAATGGTATAGTTAATGTCAAGTCCAGTTTAAAACAGGAATGGTATAGTTAATTTCAAGTTCAGTTTAAAACATATTTAATGGTCACTTACATTCGATCCAAAAATTATTGTTGGCGATTTCTCCCTCTAAAATCCCGAAGAATTTCTAATTGTAATATTCTGACCACCCCTTTTTGACATAATAGCCGTGCGTGAGTCTAGATAATGGTAAGTTAGAAAAAATAAATAAATAATATAATAACAAATAACTGTGCTTGAAACAACACATTACTTTGGTAACTTCAACTTCATATAATTTCAGTTAAATTATTCCATACTCCGTGTATAGATAATGTTTTATTGTTACGAAACCCATCATGCAAAAGCCTGACTCGTTCTGAGCCGGTTTAAAAACATACACATAACATAGTATAGATGACTTACAAAATTATTTACTGGCAACATTAGTTCCGGTGTTTGAAGACGCTTTGAAATCGCTTTCAATTTCTTCATAGTAAAAATGTCGGGTGATACCGATAAAGCGAAAATTAGTGATAATCAGGTATTGTAGTGAAATATTATTTTTTCTTAATTTTCTACGTATATAAGTGAATCGATTTGTTCAAGATTTAGTGACTAAGTGATGTTATTTCCGTGTTATATCACTAATGTTTGCGTGCGTCTCAACATGGCTGACAGATCGTTTGCTTCCCGCTAAACGCGGGAACTGCGCCACGGCGGGATGTGATATTAGTGAAAATTTTGCAAATTTAACTGTGAATGCCATTTTGATCAGTTATCGAAACTGATTCTAATGAACTACTTTTCCTTATTTTCCATATTTTAGTCACCCCCGCCCCTTTTGCATTTGGTTGCAGGGTCTTTGTTAACGTGCACTATGTATATGACATTGATATGAATTCAACATGACCTTGGAATACACTTTTCTACGTCGAATAATTTTATTGTGTATATAAAAAATATTTTTTCCATAATCATTAGCCTCGCGCATCAATACTTACGTGCTAAACACTGGCCGCAATGTAAATAAACGTCGCGGCTTAGGAGGGCTTTTATTACTGAGGCGTTGATCCATACTAGAAACTGCTCTAACCCAAATATTAGTTTGCAAAACTGATAGTACCACCGTAATTTTCTAAACGTGAATTTTTGCACGTCGAATGTCTATGTTCCATTATTTACCTCTCAAATTATGTACTTTCAATAAAGATAATCTCTGCAATTGTATACCAATATATGTATATACAGCTGTCATACATTGTAACTGCTACAGGAAAATGGCATTTATGCTCTTAGCAATAAAGAGTATATTGTCTTGAGTATTTCTAAGCAAATGAAGTCAGTGTCTCTATGCAAAATACCTTGTCGGATTTTGTTAGAGATTCAAAAACCAATTTCTTTGAAAACTTGGGACAGTGTTTACATTTTTTTGTATATTCTTAAATTATATGTAGTTTGATTTCCATTATAATTTTGTCTTATTATATGTAAGATAGATAAAAAGTATAGTAACAAAAGAAGAGATATTTTATATTAATATCAATGATTTTATTTTTTCAAATTACTTGCTTATTTAGAATATGGATAAAAAAAACACATCTACAAGTTAGTAATAATATTATGTTTTAAGAAACAAACACATATTTACACTTAATATTAATGTTTAATATCTAATCAGCCATAATTAAATCAAGTATGAAATGAAATAAAAATATGAGCAAAAGTAGTATAGAAATATATAATCATAATAATCCATCTAAATATAAATGGATGATTAATGAATGAAAAAAACACAGATTAGTCTCATTAAATATATTAAGGCCTTTAGCTTCAGCATTTCCAACACTGAAATGAATTTATATTATTATTAAGATAATGAGTGTGATTTGTCTTAATTTTTCTATGTGTTATAGTCAGGAGGAAAGTATTATATTAATTTGTTTCAAACTAGTAACATTATATTGACACAGACATCTCTATTAAAAAAATTATAAATAATCCCCAAAAAGATGGTTGCCAGATCTTTAAAATTAGTAATTCTTCAGCTACTTATTGAATTTAATTAAACATAAAAATTTCAAATAAAAGAATTGCCAATGATAGTTTTACCCCATTAATGCCCAGCTTTCACCAGATATCTGTAATCCAGTTTCATTTAATATGGAGGAAATGGGGTTAAGCTATATTAAGCTAACACTTATAGAACCCAACTATGACATATAATTAGAATAAAAAAAAACAAGCATAAATTTTCACTCCAAAATATGGAGTAGCAATGTGCATTCTTAATAAATAATAGAAGGTGGGAATTATGACCCTTAAACAGACAATCCTTCCATCATAATTTTATTGTATTCACCACAATTCCAATGGCTCAAAGTAAAAATTATAGGTGAGAACTAGTTTCTCATTACCTCTTAATAATAAAGTCAGTTTTTGACATATTTAAGAGTAGAATACAGCAAAGAACCAATACAAAGTTGTAACACAGCGTTGCGGTATAAGTAAAATAGTATATTTTTTCCCAGTGTACTATTGAGCAGCTGGAAATAGGAACAGTAAGTAATGAGATGCTGATAAAATTTGTGGTTATAGGATGACGAGAAAAAGTCAGCCGCAGGTGATGGGCAAACCACAGAAGATGAGTCATCACAAGATTCGAAGGGTGAGTCGCTAGTTGCGGATTCCACTGAGAACAAGTCACAGAGCCAAGGTAACGATGTAGACCAACCAGATTCGTCAAACATTGAAGATAACCCATTAGAAGGTCAGATGTGTTTTTAATGGTGTCAGTGTGTTCATATTATGGTCATCTACATCACTACTAACCATTATTGGGGCTGTTGTGTCGTCTCTCACTGTTTTATGTTTGTGTTTTTGTGAGCATTGTGTTGTGTTTGACCCTATCATTATGTTTTTTTGTGTTTGCTGTGACAATGTGCATGAGTTTGTGATATTTGCTTGATTAATTGCAAAAATAAGATAAATAAGACATTTCAAAATTAAATTCAGTAGAATTGGCCAATACTTGAGAACTATAAAATTTTAATGAAAATATACTTGAATGTGATTTGGCAACCAATGTAATATTCCAAACTCATTACTATGATAGTGCTCTATGTGCTTAAGAAACAATATGTTTATTGTGTTTCATCCCATATTCTCTCCACACCATTGCAGATTTTATATCACCTCTTATCTAAATTCATTCTTAAGATCATATTCAATCACCAATTTTTGACACACCTATATTCAGATAATAGTCCTGTTCAATCAACTGTGCAAAAAGAGAAAGAAAGGGTTCATGAACTATCAATCATTTGATTAATGCATTTGCTTCATTTATCCAGCCTTTTACATAAGGTCTACTCTTCACGCCGAGAACGATAATTAGCACACTTATCTCTTCTACCCATATTACTATTTATTTCTTTCTCCCTCACACGATCGAATATTCGGATTATTATCCATATATTGGATGTTAGTGTTAAATCTTTGCTCAGAGGGTCAACTCTGCACATCGAGAACAATAAAATTAGCATACTTCTCTTCTACCCACATTAACATTTATTTCTGTCTCCCTCACACGACATTCGGATTTTGTCATTTTGTTATGTATAAAACATTATTCATATTGGCGCTATCTATTCGATGAATCCAACGACGACTACGGAGGTATAGTTGGATTCGTCCTCTCATCATGTACATCAGAACTATGTGAAGCGTTGACCCTCAGCTCTTATATAGTCTGACAACTTTGTCAACAGCAAACTCCTTAATTGGTAACAATTCTAACTATTCATACATCATTCTCGTTTCATTCCACTGTTGAACTGCGGGCAAATCTAATAAAAAACGTTAATGCAGTATTCAATGATATGGCTGGCAATCATAAGATTCTGTTCATTACGTCAGATTCTTCGACTGACGATTGTTCCCTCTGCACAGCTTTAGTAGATTTGGTTGCTCTGTTTCTCAGTTCCACTTGTACACCCCTTGCTCCCTCACACAATTTCTATAGAAAATGTCCCTTATCATTAAGGTCTATGAGCTTTGGCTCAAAACTAGGGGGACGGCATGTAAAAATACTTAAATAAGAGCTTCCCTTTGATCGTTCATCAAAACCGATTCAAAATTAAAATCGTTTGATACCTCAGTCAAGTTCACAGAATGCAAGCAATGTGTTTTATAGATTTAGGGGCATGCTCATCACCTATTCCATAAAAGCGCTTTGTACATTGTACCGTATGAATGTGATTGTTAATTTTGCACGATACTCTTATTGGTTAGTCCTTATAAATACGATGCGTTCGGTGACTTTTTGTACTGAAAATGTAGCGCGTTTCTTCAACAGGTGACTGCCTACATACATATACTCACGGCTATAAATCCAGAGAAGGGGTAGCCAAGGCTAAGGATTAGAAATTCCTCAGACACTTTTGGAATGTTGAGTGGGGAAAGATGGTAAAATAAAGATTGTTGGTGATGGGTCTCCAACCGCATCGCCCAAAAATTCCTCAAAAGCCCCAATACCGTTAGTAGCCTCTTACGTACACCCACCGGAAGAATTGGGGAGTGCTATTCTAGGCTGACACTACACAGCTAACTGCCTCCCTTCCGTTATTTGAATTGCGCTCATATTATAGAATTAACATCACCAGGGTCTGTGTATCTGTTGCACAATCGTTTGTGACATGTTGCTGATTGAGTTACAAAGACGAGTACTGTAGTTATTAGTTGGTGCAAGCTAGATGGATAACTACAGGTATACACACGATTCCTCGCAGCCCGGACTTAGCAAGGTCAACGAATACTACGTAGCTTTTTACCTTTTTCTATATAATAATAGCTGTGTAGTGTCGGCTTAGTATTACCAGCACTACCCCATTGCTTCCGGTGAGTGCACGTAAGAGGCAACTATTGTTATTAGGGACTGTTGGGCGATGCGGTTTGAGACCTGTCACCAACAACATTTATTTTACTATGTCTTCCCCACAACTTTCCAAAAGTGGCTGAGGAATTTCTAATTTCTTAGCTCTGGCCACACCTTGGGATTTCTAGCCGTAATTATATGTATGTATATAAAATAATAAGTCCTAGTCCATTTTATTATAATACCTATTGCGTTAATAATTACGTCCTTAATCAGCTTGACACACTGTCGGCATTCGTTCTCGCTGCCATATAACATCAGGTTGTCCGGGGAGGCAGGCCATCGTGTTGTTGATATGGAGACATGTATTAAAAAGAAAAATAGTCGCGTTAGAAATTTATGGTTTAAAATTGATACAGCTATAGGTTAGGCATACGTGATATCTACTACGTTGTTACAAAAAGTCACCGACCGCAATTCGGTATGCAAAGTTTTTTTTTGGTATTTATAAAATATTTTTATTCGATAGTAAACACGAAAATAAAAGACTAATTTGAATATTTTCCATTTAAAATGAGTAATTGTAAAGTTATGATTTTTAAAACATTGTTCAACTTTTGTTCTTAATGACGTCATCGATCGATAAAATCACGTAACGACATGCGAATGAAGCGAAATGTTTATTAAAAATGCTGCTGATTTCAATAAATTTCACGAATTTGTGATCTCAAATGATATTATTAAGATTTTATATTAAATAAACGTATGATTTTCAGTATTTTATTAATAAACTGCAAAAACGAATGTCTTTGAAATGACATTGAAGGTCAAACACTGTTACAGTTTTTTGATAAAATAACAGTCATCTTAGCTTCAATTGATATAATTTTAAGAAAATATTGTTTATAACCATAATATCTCGAAATGGTTTTGTAATCAGCATCACTTTAGTAAAACTTTGCATACCGAATCAACATTAGCTTCTCTTAAAAATATTTATAATCATGAAATAATTAAGATTTTTGTAAAATTTTATTGTATTAATCATTTACAGTAACTTATATGAACATATCAATCAAACCCAATACAAAATTACAATCTTTCAAATTGTAATATTTATGACTTATATTGAAATATGCATTAACATTCAGCACATTTAACGCCTCATTTATAGCAGTAAAAAGTTCCAAGTAACAATTATATTGAACAATATAAAAAAAAATGTTAAGGAGTTACAGTATCTTGCAATTTGTTAAACAGGCGATGTGAAAGAAGCAACTGCTAATGGTAAAGATGAAGACGCGCCGGAAGATGCCAAAGACGATACTGAAAAAGATGAGGCTAAGGCAGATGCTAAGAAAGTAAGTATATTTTAAGTTCCTTATATTTTGGCTGTTGAAGAAATCCTTCGGGGATATGTCCAGCAGCGGACGACTATTAGCTGACGATGATATAATTTTGGTTCTGATATACATAGAATAACTAAGATATCAAGACAATAGGGCAGGATACAGGTAGTAAGTTGTTCGAAAATGCAAATCAACCAATACGAATATTCTAAAACATACATAATAAAATTAACAAAGAAAATTTGTACTGCTATATTAGCCAGACTCAGTCAGATAAATATTCCATGTTCAATTCCGGCCATGTTACTGTTTCATGCTCCTCTGCATTTTTGTACCAATTACATCTTGCGAGCTGCATTGGTATCATAGTATGAGTTATATATTACCTGGATATCGTTTAAAGCTTTTTGGAACCGATAATAAAACATTTTCTTCATCAGGAGGAAAATGGAGAGACTCATGACGAAGATGAAGAGGTAAAAGATAAACCTGAGAAGAAACCAGCGCCCAAGAAAAAGGCTAAGAAAGAGGTATTTAACAAATAGTATTTTAAATTTACCATGTGTTAGTTAAAATCCATCAAATCCTTGTTTTTCTTATTTCCATACTAGTGAATTTACTTTCAAAACTAAGTTAATGTTATTAACTTTTCAAACAGGATACTGAAGAAGAGGAAGATGATGAAGAAGAAGAGGAGGAAGAGGATGAGGAAGACGGAGACGGTGAGGAAGGAGAGCCTGAAGCCAAGTAAGTTTTAGCTCATTATATAAAACATCTTATGTATACTGGACAAAGCAGTGTGGGTAGACCTTCCAGTAGTTGGACTGACAACTTGGTGAAAGTTGGTGAAGACGACTGATGAGGACAGCAGGATCAGTTGTTATGGAGATCTTACGGGTTAGACTTACGCCTGTCTATTAGCTGAATTATTATGATGATGTGAGACATGCATTTAGTGTAGAAAAAATAATGTAAACATCTCCCTAATGGGTATTAGTGGCGTAAAAATGTATTGTGATATCAAATCTTTTACTTTTACGCCAAACTAATTTATTTATAAACAAAACGAAAGTTTTAATATCTTTGTCCATATGCAAACTCAACAAACTATTTATGTAATTTAAATCTTTTTGTTCATGAAAACCTCATGTGGGGATTATTACTAATAAATAAAGAATTAATATTTCTTTCCTTTATTAATTCTTTATTTATTAGTAACTAGCTTTTTGCCCCGCGACTTCGTCCGCGTGGACTTCATTTTTTGCATCCAGTTTACATAATACCAAAATACCGAAACACTATCTCAACTTCTGTTTTTTATATTTATAATCCCGCGGGCATTGTAAATGACATAAAGGACATTGAGGCTTTTTAAGTGATTGTTGGGCGATGCAGTTTGTGACCCATCACTAACAACCTTTATTAACCTATCTTTTATCAATATATTTCCAAAATTGGATGAAGAATCTCCGAAGCTATGGCTACCCTTTTATGGAATTTATGGTTGTTAGCATATATTCATGAATGATTGATAGATGGATTTCATAAATTCAATCGCACCAAGTTTTATTATAAAATGTAAAAAAACTCTATATTAACTTTCATTTGCTATATCAACCCGTTAGGGGTTGAGTTCCAAAAATTCCTTTTTAATTGTTCATAAGAATCATGAAACAAATATAGCAAGTTTTTATGTTCAGAAATGAGAATATCTTTAGTAAGTACAGATACGGATAGTAGTTTGGCGCTGCGGCGACGGCCCGGTGCTGCCCCTTACACTGACCGTTGGTGATAGTGGGAGAGCTTGCAGCGATTGCTCGGCAATATAGGGATGATTAGTGGTGGATCTCCTTCCAAAATAATCGCTAAATTGAAGGGATAGTGCTTGTTATTATTATATATAGTGTTATTTTAAGCTAACAAAACATTTTTTTACAAAAAGCTTGAATTACCTGAGATACGAACCCGGGACGATTGATTCATAATAGTTCTAATTAAATATTCATAGTAGTTAGTTATACCGCTACGCCACGGAGACAATACCGGGGCGGTGTCAAATTTTTATTACGCTTTATTTCATATTAGTCTTACTATTGATAAACAAATTTGTCATTTAAATTGATGAAACCCCTTCATCTTTCCAATGTGAACATTAACAAAGTGTCTGATGTGAATTCCATCGATGATAAAAATAATCGCTGCAATATTTTGAGCCATATATGAGTTAAGGTTTTTTGATGTTCCTATGAGAACTCTTGCGGATTCCTTAGTTTCAAGGAATCGTCGTCGTTTCATTTAGCTTCTAAATTTACATGTTAATATTCGTTTGCAATATAAGTAGATGTAAAAAAAAATGTATACGATAAAAAAATAGTACATCATCCCTCGGTAGTTCCTTATTTTCGGGTATCCATTACCGTACCATTAAGCTTCTAAATTTTGATTTTTATATTAGTTTACAATATTTTACGTTGTTTTAAACGATGCACAGCGCCATCTCCAATGCATTTAGTAAGCAAACAATATTTTTGATTTCCCATGGGAACATATTTTTTCCGGGATAAAAAGTACCCTATTATTTAATTTAGACTTCTAACTACACGTCTGAAAAATTTCAAAGCAATCGGTTCAGTATTTACGGCGTGAAAGCGGAACAAACAAACAAACAAACTCACTTTCCCATTTATAATATTAGTATGGATAATCCCCACATGAGGTTTTCATGAACAAAAAGATTTAAATTATGTTATAGTTAGGCGTTTTCAACATTTGCATTCTATCTGAAAACTTAGACAAGTGACCTACCGAATTAGTATAAATTCGTGTAAAAGAAACAAAGGATAGAAGAATTTCGCGCTGGCAGCCATTGACACGTTAGCTCAATTGGCAGAGCGATGGGGGCGTATACCCGAGGTCGCGGGTTCGATTCCCGCCTGTGTCGAAATTTTTCTTTCCTTTATTAATTCTTTATTTATTAGTAAACTATTTATGTGCTAGGAAAAAGAAGCCAGTGAAAAAGGCAAAGAAAGAAGACGATGAAGAGGGTGAAGAAGACGAAGGCGATGAGGAGGGAGATGAGGAAGAAGAAGAGGAGGAGGAAGCTCCTAAGCCTAAGCCTAAAAAAGAGGTAAGCTTTTTTTTTGTTTGTTTTACTCTTGACTAATTACCATTAATGACTGAATTTAATGTTATTATTGTTCTGGGTACCATGGGCCAACATGGAACTCCTAAGTTGAAATATTATACAGCTGAATATATTAACTGTTATAAATGTTTTCAATGTCATGTTAAGTCAAAGCACATTGGGACCAGGGCAAAAAAAAATTTACACAGTAAATCTGGTCTGGGTGGATGTTGCACAACACATATACATTACATCAAAACTCGCTATTGCCTCTAAGATCAGCACTTTCATACACATACGGTTATAGATCGTTAGTTGCAACCGATAATATAAAAACCAAAAATCACTTTAGAGGCGTTGAAGAAACCACCCCTGTTACTTTCTATCTGTAGCAAAGATGATCCCAGATCCGATTAATATACATACATACATATACTCACGGCTATAAATCCCTAGAAGGGGTAGCCAAAGCTAACGAATTAGAAATTCCTCAGCCACTTTTGGAAGTTGCCTGGGGAAAAGATGGTAAAATAAAACTTGTTGGTGATGGGTCTCCAACCGCATCGCCCAAAAATCCCTTAAAAAGCCCCAATAGCGTTAGTCGCCTCTTACGTACACCCACCGGAAGAAAAGGGGTAGTGCTATTCTAAGCCGACACTACACAGCAAATTAGCAATATACATTGTAATATAATATATGCTCGATCAATCTAAGAGATGGTGGGAGGAGGCCTAAGCCCCATATATGTAACAAATCAATCAATGATTAAAATTCAATATTTGTTCACAGCCCTCAGAACCTCCGGTGCCAGTTCCAGCTGGTAAGGGTATTCCCCTCGGCCATATCGCCAATGTTGAAATATCACTGTCGAGATTTAAGACTCAAGACCAGAAGTTCCTACATCAATATTTATATGGAGTGAGTATTACCTGGTTTTGTTTAAATTTTAACACTTTTTCAAATATGTTTTGGTGAGGAAAGTTAAAATTACATTAAAAGAAGAACCGCCACCACGCCGACGCGCGTTTCCAGTGGGTACATAAAGTAATAAAACAAAAAAAAACCGTTATTTAATTATACATATACAGAAAATTAACTTAACTTTTCAGAGTTCATTAGAGAAATAATTCTTTAAAAAAAGCATGATATTTTTTATATCAACTTATATCAGATAATCAGAAGACTAAGACATATAATGACACATATTTATATGGATGTTTTATATGCAATTAGTTAGTTTTTGCAATATTAGTACTTTGTTTTACCTACTTCTGGCTTGAAATTTCCTTATTTACCCTGGCCCTATCTCAAATAAAAATAATTTCTTATTCAAGTTGTGAAATTTGCAGCAACTATGCCTAGACCGCAACGTGAAGCGCAACATCAAGAAGTTCAAGGGCTACGAGTGGGCTATTGGCTCCTCGGAGTACAAGGCTAAGCTCGAAGAGACCAGCAAATTGGAGCCCAAACAACTGAGGACTATGTGTGAAATGCTGGACCTCGATAAGAAAGGTATAGTAAATGCAACATTTGCTTCTCTTAACTTGAAACTTCAAAGCTCTTCCACGGGCCCATTCACACTTGGCCTTTTTGACAATGTCAGCTTTCACACAGCCACTCTGTTTTGTACATACATACATATACTCACGGCTATAAATCCTTAGAAGGGTTAGCCATAGCTAAGGAATTAGAAATTCCTCAGCCACTTTTGGAAAGTTGAGTGATGAAAAGATGGTATAATAAAGGTTGTTGGTGATGGGTAGACCTCGTTATCTTGTCGCACTTACGTCGCTTTATTAAGAGATTGAACAATTATCGACTTGTCATATCGATATTAGTAGTTCTCTGCCCGTGACTTCACTCGCGATAGCCATAATAAAGTCATGTTACTTGTCACGGTGATTTATTTTTCATAAGTAACTCTTCTGTTTCTGGACTTGGGCTTGTCTTAATTTTTTCCAATAATTAGTTGACATTTATTAACATAAATTTTCCGCAAAAGTTACAATATACTTTGTACAACTCAACTACTGATTTACAGTGTGCATATGTATATACGCTACTGACGTTGTTCAGAATAATGATGCGTAATTAGGAGCAATATCAAAAATTAACAAAGCCAAAATAGACAAAAAATAAGTTTCAGTTATACTCATCTGGAAACAATGGAAGGTGGCTAGTCGCGAGTGAAGTCACGGGCAGAGAACTAGTAATATCGATATGGCAAGTCAATAATTTTTCAATCTCTAAAAAAGGTAACGTCATTGCGACAAGATAACGAGGTCTAGTGATGGGTCTCCAACCGCATCGCCCAAAATCTCTTACAAGCCCCGATACCGTTACTCGCCTTATTTATACACCCACCGAAAGAAATAGGGTAGTGCTATTCTAGGCTGACACTACACAGCAAACTGTTACTGTTTTGATTCGATTACAATGTCTAACAATAACAATGTCTAATTTGTAATGTTAGATTATGTGATTGAGTGAGAAATAGTGTTATTCGTGAAAAGTGTGGTGTGAGAGATGATATTGTAAGAAAGATAGAAAAAGGATAGGAAGCGACA